>WNWK01002366.1:0-213328 GCA_009830355.1 Cherax destructor
GGGAGTAAGAGGAAGCTGAGGGAGGGAGTAAGACGAGACTGAGGGAGGGAGTAAGACGAGACTGAGGGAGGGAGTAAGAGGAAGCTGAGGGAGGGAGTAAGACGAGACTGAGGGAGGGAGTAAGAGGAAGCTGAGGGAGGGAGAAGAGGAAGCTGAGGGAGGGAGTAAGACGAGACTGAGGAGGAGTAAGAGAAGACTGAGGGAGGAGTAAGAGGAAGCTGAGGAGAGGAGTAAGACGAGACTGAGGGAGGAGGAGGAAGCTGAGGAGGGAGGAAGAGGAAGTGAGGGAGGAGTAAGACGAGAATGTAGGGAGTAAAAGTGAGGAGAAAGAGGGCAGTGTGAGTGTGGGCAGTGTAGCAGTGTTGTGGGGAGGGAGCAGTGTGGGAGTGTGGAGCAGTGTAGCAGTGTAGGAGACAGTGTAGCAGTGTGGTGTGGAGCAGTGTAGCAGTGTGGACAGTGTGGAGCAGTGTAGCAGTGTGGTGGTGTGGAGCAGTTAGCAGTGTGGTGTGGAGATGTGCAGGTGGGGTGTGGAGCAGTGTAGCAGTGTTGTGGTGTGGAGCAGTGTAGCAGTGTGGTAGTGGGAGCAGTGTAGCGGGTGTGGTGTGTAGGCAGTGTGCAGTGTCGGGTGTGTAGCAGTGTAGCAGTGTCGTGGTGTGTAGCAGTGTAGCAGTGTCGGGGTGTGTAGCAGTGTAGGCGGGGTCGTGGAGTGTAGCAGTGTAGCAGTGTCGTGGTGTGTAGCAGTGTAGGTGTCGTGGTGGTAGCAGTGGCAGTGTCGTGGTGTGTAGCAGTGGCACGTGGTGTGTAGCAGTGTAGCAGTGTCGTGGTGTGTAGCAGTGTAGCAGTGTCGTGGTGTGAAGCAGTGTAGCAGTGTCGTGTGTGTGTACAGTGTAGTGCATAAACACAGCCAGTCACTGAGCAGAGTAACACGAGAGATCCCCTGTGTACACACACACACAAACACCCCATGCATGGGTAAGAAGGGAAGCCCACACACACACACACACACACACACACACACACACACACACACACACACACACACACACACACACACACACACACACACAACATAAAACACAGTCTTGAAAACAACACAGTAGAAAAGGCTATGACAGAACCAAAGCTGTTTCAAAGCAACACACGAAGACAAATGACTGAAAAGGAAAAACTACCAAAGAAGAAAATCAATGAAGAAGAATATTGAAGGTAGATAACAGAGCTACATAGAAAAAAAAACATTAATAGGAACTCACGAAACACGAAAGTAAGGACAGATCAATCACATTAGACGAAATCCTCAAAAGGAAGGAAAAACTGCTGGAGATACTTGGTGAGGAATTCCTTTACCTTTGATGTACCTTCGACGAGTTTCGAGAGTCTTACTACTCTCGGAGCCCGGCCATGGGCCAGGCTCGTCTGGTGCTTCCAGAGACCCAGTGGCGGACCTACATTTTTGAAGCCTTGAAGCTTGAACTATTATGGGGGCCCCTTCACAACTCCTCATACAATAGACCCAAAATTTTAAGCAACTTGGACTATAGTTGCTTCTGGGGCCCCTCAAGCTTAAGTTTCTGGGGGCCCCTCTGGGATTAGGGGCCCTGAAACCTAAGCTTCATTAGTTTCATAATAGATCCGCTCTAGCAGAAACCTACATGTATCTTCGCCAAGTGTCAGATCAACCAGGCTGTGATGTATATGTGGAGCTGCGGGCTCGCAACAGTAACAGCCTGGATGACCAGGCAAGCACCAGACGAGCCTGTCCCATGGCCGGGCTCCGGGAGTAGAAAAACTCTCGTAACTTATCAGAAGTGTATAAAAAATAAAGGTATGCCTGGCTGGGTCGGGGCATTGGCTTAAGCCGGTGGGAGACTTGGACCTGCCTCGCTTGGGCCAGTAGGCCTGCTGCAGTGTTCCTTCTTTCTTATAAGAACATAAGAACATAAGAAAGAAGGAACACTGCAGCAGGCCTACTGGCCCATGCGAGGCAGGTCCAAGTCTCCCACCGGCTTAAAGCAAATGCCCCGACCCAGCCAGGTCAGGTTACATTCACTTACGGAAGGAGCACGGCATCTGACCTAGTAGCACAAACTAGTCAGGTCGCACCCACTCATATATTTATCTAGCCTATTTTTAAAACTACACAACGTTTTAGCCTCTATAACTGTACTCGGGAGTTTGTTCCACTCATCGACAACTCTATTACCAAACCAATGCTTTCCTATATCCTTCCTGAATCTGAATTTATCCAACTTAAAGCCATTGCTGCGAGTCCTGTCAATACAAGATATTTTTAGCACGCTATTTACATCCCCTTTATTTATTCCTGTTTTCCATTTATACACCTCAATCATATCCCCCCTAATTCTACGCCTTTCTAGAGAGTGCAGATTCAGGGCCCTCAGTCTATCCTCATAGGGAAGATTTCTGATACATGGAATCAACTTAGTCATCCTCCTTTGTACGTTTTCCAGAGCATTTATATCCATTCTGTAATACGGTGACCAAAACTGTGCAGCATAATCTAGATGAGGCCTAACCAAGGATATATAGAGTTGAAGAACAACCTGAGGACTCCTATTATTTATGCTTCTTGATATGAAGCCAAGGATTCTGTTCGCTTTATTGCGAACACTTATACACTGCTGTCTTGGTTTTAGATTACTGCTAACCAGAACTCCTAAATCCTTTTCGCAATCAGTAATATTAAGATCTACATTACTTAGTTTATATGTGGCATGGTTATTGTCCTGTCCAATATTTAGAACTTTGCATTTATCTATATTAAACTGCATCTGCCACTTCTCCGACCACTGCATCAGTCTATTCAAATCTTCCTGGAGTGCTCTAATGTCCTCATTTGAATGAATTGGACGGCCTATTTTGGTGTCATCGGCAAACTTGCTTATGTCGCTATTTATTCCCTCATCTATGTCGTTTATGTAGATTGTGAACAACAAGGGGCCCATTACTGACCCCTGTGGAACACCACTTGTGACGCTTCCCCACTCTGATTTCTCCCCATTTATGCAAACTCTCTGCTGCCTATTTGTCAACCATGCCTCTATCCAGGAAAAAATTTCTCCTCCTATTCCGTGTGCCTTAATTTTTCTCAATAGTCTCTGATGTGGGACTCTATCAAAAGCCTTACTGAAGTCCATATACACAATATCATATTCATTACCATGATCTACCTCCTCAAATACCTTAGTGAAAAAAGTTATTAAATTTGTAAGGCAGGAACGCCCTTTTGTAAAACCGTGCTGAGATTCGTTGATTAATTTATGCTTTTCAAGATGGCTACGAATTGCCTCGGCAATTATTGATTCCATAAATTTTCCCACTATGGAGGTTAGGCTTATTGGTCTATAGTTCGAAGCTAAGGACCTGTCTCCTGCTTTGAAAATAGGTATTACATTTGCAATTTTCCACTTATCTGGCACCATGCCAGTTTGCAGTGATATGTTGAAAAGATTAGCCATAGGTTTGCTAAGCTCCTCTTTACATTCCTTTAGAACCCTTGCATACAGTTCATCAGGGCCTGGGGATTTGTTAGGTTTTAATTTATCTATTTGTCTAAGGACCATGTCACTTGTGATCCTGATCGTGCATAGTTTACTATCGTCCTGGTCTACATAATTTATTATTTCTGGAATATCGCTAGTATCTTCCTGTGTAAAAACTGAGAGGAAATAAGTGTTAAAAATTCTACACATTTCCTTATCACTGACGGTGAGATGACCTGAGTAACTTTTGAGTGGGCCTATCTTGTCCCTAATCTTACTTCTGTATACCTGAAAAATCCTTTGGGTTAGTTTTCGATTCTCTTGCAACTTTAACCTCATAGTCTATTTTTGCTTTTCTTATTCCCTTTTTATTTCTCTCTTTAACTGAATATATTGATTACTTAATTGCCCTCTCCTCTTTGATTCGCCTATATATGCCTCTCTTTGACCAATGAGATGTTTTAATCTATTGTTCATCCATTTAGGATCATTTTTGTTTGATCTGATTTCCCTATTAGGAACATAAGTTGTCTGAGCAGCTAGAACTATTCTCTGGAAAACGTCATATTGGCAATCACCACCTACCTGACCCACTGTCAGGTCATTCCAGTTCAGCCCACCCAGGTAATTTTTCAGTCCTATGAAATCAGCCAGGCGGAAGTCAGGGACAGAGACTTGATTGTCATTATTAGGGTAATTCCATGATATATTAAAACTGAGTGATTTGTGATCACTTTCCCAAGCTCATCATTAACCTCAAGATTATTAATTAGCGATTCCCTGCTGGCAAGAACCAAGTCTAGCAGGTTATTTCCTCTAGTTGGTTCTGTCACCAACTGTTTCAAAAAACAATCCTGAATTGTATCAAGAAAGTCACTTGACTCTAAATTTCCTGTCAAATTGCTCCAGTCAACTTGTCTAAAGTTGAAATCTCCCATTAGCACAACATTTTCATATGTAGATGCCTTACGAATTTCATCCCATAGAAGTTTACTGCACTCCCTATCAAGATTAGGGGGCCTGTAAATCACACCCAAGATAAGTTTTACTCGGCCCTCAAGAAGCTGTAACCAAACAGATTCAGTGGCTGACGCTTCTAATTTTATATCTTGTCTAACACAACAGTTTAAATTGTCTCTGACATACATCGCTACTCCACCACCCTTCCTGTTGACCCTATCAGTGTGGAATAATTTATAGCCTTGTATGTGACATTCAGAATGCAACTCTCTATCTTTCAGATTGAGCCAGGTCTCTGTTATAGCAATAATATCTATGTTTCCTGCACTTGCGTTGGACTGAAGAAACCTCTGTGTGGCGAAACGTTTCCAGAATAAAGATACCAAAATGTTGCACAAGTGTTGCAATGGTGTTATAACGATTTTTTGACTTACGATAGTCATTACAGAATGCAAAAAAAAAAAAATGAAAACAATTCTTCTCCACAAGTAAGGGTGAATAAATTAATGTCCTTTTAACCAAAAATATTTCAATATCAAGCTAAAAAAAATCATAAAACAGGCTAGAAAATCCTTCAAAACAGCGTGATATCTGGCATGTCAGGTAAAGTCTTCCACTGAATGAAGGAATGAGTGGAAGAGAGAGAAGACTTAAAGTAGAGCAGGAACTATCACGATAAGAGACAGTCACAAGTGGAGTACCTCAAGGATCAGATTTAGGACACTACCGTTCCTGATATGCGTGATCGAATCCTGAGTATCACCGTACGCAGATCATGGGAATCTTATACGCAAAATCAGCGCTTTATGACCCTTATGATGTCAACTAGGTGTGTACAAGTTGTATCATGTAACTGTAGAAATAAAGATTATTATTAAGTCTCCTCTCATACAATTAATCCTCCAACAATCCACCAGCCATACATTCCATCATATTCTTCATCCAATCCATACACTTCAGTTCCTCATACCTTATATCTCTGATGAGTTTCGAGAGTTTTCCTACTCCCGCAACCCGGTCCTGGGCCAGGCTCGTCCGGACCTGCTATCCATCACAATGTTACACCTGAAACAGCCATCACCTTTCAATGCTCCAACACAAGACAGTGGTACTGATCCACGCTCTTATTCTGACCAATAATGATATACAGGGGGTGAGTGTTTGAACACAGGTGAGTGTGTGAACACAGGTGAGTGTGTGAACACAGGTGAGTGTGTGTGAACACAGGTGAGTGTGTGTGAACACAAGTGTGTGAACACAGGTGAGTGTGTGTGAACACAAGTGTGTGAACACAGGTGAGTGTGTGAGGTTACAAAGTCAGAAGGTGAGAGAGTGAGAGTGAGAGTGGGTCAACTCTCTCTTGGTGAGTCACGGGTGTGGAACATGATCATTTATCTTGCAGTAATAACTCAAGCAACACCTCCCACAGTCTCACAACACACTCAAGTGAGAGTAATAACTCAATCAACACCTCCCACAGTCTCACAACACACTCAAGTGAGAGTAATAACTCAAGCAACACCTCCCACAGTCTCACAACACACTCAAGCGAGAGTAATAACTCAAGCAACAACTCCCACAGTCTCACAACACACTCAAGTGAGAGTAATAACTCAAGCAACAACTCCCACAGTCTCACAACACACTCAAGTGAGAATAATTACTCAAGCAACCTGTGATATACCTGTGACAAGTTTCGAGATTCTTTTGCCTCGCAAAGCCGAAGTGATGGGACCAGGAGCCAAGACTCAACTTTCGTACTTAATTCAGACGTACACACACTTTGGGAGAGAGAGAGAGAGAGAGAGAGAGAGAGAGAGAGAGAGAGAGAGAGAGAGAGAGAGAGAGAGACAGAGAGAGACAGACAGACAGACAGACAGACAGACAAAGAGAGACGGAATGCAGAGTCTAGAGCCGATTCAAATCTGATTGTAATGTCTATATAGGCTTGCGGGCACTAGCAACAACAGACTGGTTAGTCAGACAGGCTGCGAGGGTAAAACTCTGAAAATCAGTCACAGGTATATAGGATGAAGCCAACTTATCTACGCTGATCTGTTCATAATCTCCGCACACATCTATATTCAAGTATTCCAAATTTATTATATCTTCAGTGGTTTTTGACCATCTGTTTTCCATTTCTTCTCTCACTATTTGCCACCCCTCTGGAAATATCATATTTGTTTTATTCCTGTGAGTCTTCATCTCTGCAATGGCCATGTCTGCGATTATCTCTCCTCTTTCTTTCAGTTATTCAACTTGTTGGCGTGACTGTCTGCATTTGAATACCTCACGCTAATTATCTCTCTCTCTCTCTCTCTCTCTCTCTCTCTCTCTCTCTCTCTCTCTCTCTCTCTCTCTCTCTCTCTCTCTCTCTCTCTCTCTCTCTCTCTCTCACTAATTGCTGAGCATTTTGCCCCTGTCTTGCTTCTTTTCAGGGAATAATGGGTGGGGAGTCTCCGGGGACCCAAGATAGTAGGAATGTTTGAGGGTACACTGGGGAGGGAGAGCAATGGTGATAGTGTGTGTAGTGGTAAGTAAGGGTACAGAGAGGTAGGTTAGGTTGAGAGTTAAGAGGGAGACTGAGTGGTGGTCGAAATACTCTCTAATATCCCTATGGAGTCATCCTTGTCTTTAGCTTTCATGAGCCCCCTAGTAAACAATACTGTCCCTGTCTATTCCTCTTAGCTTTTGTTTTAAACGAGACTCGTATCTTTCTTAACACTTCTTTCCTCCAGGGCCGTTAGGTTCAGTTCTCCTGTTCTCTCTCACATCTTTTATTACCCAGACGAGTAGTTTAGCAAACATTTAGACTCTTGAATATCAATATGTGATTGATCAGGTGTGGCTCCATGCTGAGGTTACCTATTATATAATGGACTTTATATACACTGTGTAGGTATCCTCAAGTATTATTTGTTCTCTCTTTCCCTGCCCTAGTTCTACGATCAGACACATTACCAATCAGCAAGCCAACACCTCTCGCCCACACTCTCACCATTTCACAACTTTTGACCCCGTGTGCAAGGTGAAGGAGTCTTATCGAGTTATCTTCAACGTAGAATAAGTAACCAATGCAATACTGAAGACGTTCTTAGGACGGAGTTATATTAGAGGCTGTGGTAAATCATCTAGCTATATAACCTACCTGGATTGATGCCAATAACCTGTGTACAATGTGTGTGTGTATACACACACAGCTGTAATCACCGAGCTGTGTTCGAAAGAGTCGAGTCTTAGCTCCTGGCCGCGCCTTCTAAGCTCCTTCGATCAGAATTACTGATTTTTGGCTTCTTGAACCCTAGCACAGTTACTCACCCAGGTGTGTTTACTCACCCAGGCGTGTTTACGGGGGGTCGATAAAGCTCTTGATCTCTGCCTCTTAATTCTGGTCTCCAGGGCCTTGTCATACCTACTCATAAAACCTCATCACACAGTTCATTCAATTTTTCTACTACCCCAAAACCAAAGACATACCCAATACTTTCTAACACCAATTGGCCAGTGTCATCGATACGGCGTCAGCTATCAGTGGCCCTATATACCCCCAACAAGAAGATTAGCCAGTGTCCTTACCTTCAACCTTTGTAACCCTTGTACACCCCTCGTTTCGAACAGATTTTATACGTTGTGATTACATCCCTTTCCTCCTCTCCAAGACCACCAGGTTTAGTAATTTACATCTCTCCTCATTTTGCATTCAACTCAGTTCTGGAAAAACTTTTGTTGCAGACCTTTGGACCTTCTCTGCCTAATGGACACTGATCAGGCTCGGGCTCCACGCTTTACATACATCACCCTAAATGATTCTTTGCTTGAGTACCTGAACGCTCTTCCGAAATTTACATACCTGACGCATGTTACCGATGTTACCCAAATTACAATCACATGTAAACATGTTAAAAAACAGTTGAATGCAATACTGCAACATCCTCTGCACACTCATTGTATTACCTAGAACTTAAGTTATACAACTCTCTTGGGTATGTACTGTATGTCTCTTTACAGTATACCTTCTAGTGACCTATCTCTGCCAGCAGATATAATAAACACAGCAGGGATAAATGTTGAGTTTTTTCACGAAATTGGACAATCATGTACCAGTGCCTGATCAACTAGGCTGTGATGTCTATGTAAGCCTGAAGCACACTAGCAGCAACAGCCTGGTTGACCAGGCAGTCAGCCATAAAGTCTGGTCACAGGCCAGGCTTCGAAAGGAGAATAACTCTTGAATCCGGCTACAAGTGTGTAACAGGTCTTCCATCACAAAGTTACAAGGATTTAACATCACATCCCAAAGCTCTGTTATGGATGTACCACAACCTGAAGGATCAGATACAGCATGTGTGTCAGTGCTGGGAAGACCAGCTGGGTGCCAATATGAGAAGACGTGTTAGACCTGTTTAAAGACCGTCACCAGTGAATAGCGGAATCCCAAGAAATCCTTCAAGAGGCAACCAAAGCAAGGAAAGTGAGGCAAGCAAGGAAAGCCAGGCAAGGAAGAAAAGCAAGGAAAGGAAGGAAAATAATAGGCTGGATAACTAGAACCTTTAAAACAAGAGATACCAAGAAAACGATACTCTTCAAGTCACCTCCTCCAGAGTCTCTAGGTTGAAGTGCTGTTCTAACAGCCCCGTTTAAGCAAGACGAAATTGCAGACCTGGACAATGTGCGGAGGACCTTCACTGCTCGAATAGATTCAGTTTGGCACTTCAATTACTGGGAACATTTGAAGTCCCTCGATCTATACTCCCTGGAGTCGATGTGAGCACATCGACTCCAGGCTGAGGGACTGATTACCTCAAACTCCTTCTGATCTTCAAACAATATTCTCTGTACAGGACTGAGGAAGCCACTGGTTGGCGAAACGTGTCCACACTAAAGATACCCAAGTGTCTAATTCATCATCCAGTCGGTTTTCCGAATCATTTATCTACACTTTCCAGGTAGTCCCGTGCCTGGTCTTGTGTACTGGTCTGGTGTACTGGTCTGGTGTACTGGTCTGGTGTACTGGTCTGGTATGCTGGTCTGGTATGCTGGTCTGGTGTACTGGTCTGGTGTGCTGGTCTGGTGTACTGGTCTGGTGTGCTGGTCTGGTGTACTGGTCTGGTATGCTGGTCTGGTGTGCTGGTCTGGTGTACTGGTCTGGTGTGCTGGTCTGGTGTACTGGTCTGGTGTACTGGTCTGGTGTACTG
Organism: Cherax destructor; assembly: GCA_009830355.1. Classification (NCBI taxonomy): domain Eukaryota; kingdom Metazoa; phylum Arthropoda; class Malacostraca; order Decapoda; family Parastacidae; genus Cherax; species Cherax destructor. Next base: position 9,659 of record WNWK01002366.1, read on the forward strand.
GTCTGGTGTACTGGTCTGGTATGCTGGTCTGGTGTGCTGGTCTGGTGTACTGGTCTGGTGTGCTGGTCTGGTGTACTGGTCTGGTGTACTGGTCTGGTATGCTGGTCTGGTATGCTGGTCTGGTGTACTGGTCTGGTGTGCTGGTCTGGTGTACTGGTCTGGTATGCTGGTCTGGTGTGCTGGTCTGGTGTGCTGGTCTGGTGTACTGGTCTGGTGTGCTGGTCTAGTGTGCTGGTCTGGTGTGATGGTCTAGTGTGCTGGTCTGGTGTGATGGTCTAGTGTGCTGGTCTGGTGTGCTGGTCTGATGTGCTGGTCCAGTGGCTGGTCCAGTGGCTGGTCCAGTGGCTGCTATGCAACAGGTCCAGGAAGGGCAGGGAGAGGCAGGGGTTAAGATGACAGGGACCATCCACAAGGGTCAAGCAGCCATCACTGTTCAAGAGTGTGACGCATGCATGGCAAATCGGCCCGGCTGCGGGAGTCAATGTTCAAAATAGTGAAGACCTTTAAGTGACCTAAGCACCACCTGTGGTACGTCAATTTTACAGTGACCTACGCACCACCTATGGCGCGTCAATCACTTTGAAAGTGACCTACGCACCACCTGTGGTACGTCAATCACTTTGAAAGTGACCTACGCACCCCCTGTGGTACGTCAATCACTTTGAAAGTGACCTACGCACCACCTGTGGTACGTCAATCACTTTGAAAGTGACCTACGCACCACCTGTGGTACGTCAATCACTTTGAAAGTGACCTACGCACCACCTGTTCAATCAATACGCTAAGTATTTACGCCTCAAATTTTCCTGCCAAGTTGCGAGACAGACATATGACTGATAAGACATCAAGCTGAATCAACAGGAGTTACGCTATCATGCGGGAACATAATGGTGCGTAATCCTCGAAGCTTACAATATAAGGACCCGGGTTGAGACCCGGGTCCTTATATTGTAAGGAAAGGAAGGAAAGCAAAACGCACTTTGAGGGACAGATAAGCGCACTCTAGCGCACTCTAGTGTACTCTACCAGAGGCAAAGCGTAAAGAGGAAGACTAACATACGCAAAGAACACTAACGCACTAAGGAAAATAACGCACCGAGAAACAAACATGAGGATAGTGATATATAACTCATGCAAGAATGAACAACTGGCTGAACAAACTGAGGAATGGTGAACACATGAACAGACTGATGAATGGTGAACACATGAACAAACTGAGGAATGGTGAACACATGAACAGACTGAGGAATGGTGAACACATGAACAAACTGAGGAATGGTGAACACATGAACAGACTGATGAATGGTGAACACGTGAACAAACTGAGGAATGGTGAACACAAACAGACTGAGGAATGGTGAACACATGAACAAACTGAGGAATGGTGAACACATGAACAGACTGAGTGATCAACTAGTGAGAAAATCATCAAGGTGTCGCTGAGAATGAACAATTTGTCAATGAGAAATGACTCGCACATTTTACTTTAGAAAGGAATTTTATATGATCGATGCAAAGTACTCAGACCTGACTCAGTGACCTTGTACTCACAGAACGTTTCCGTGACCTTGCATTCACAGGATCATTCTCAGTGACCTTGTATTCACAGGATTATTCTCAGTGACCTTGCATTTATAGGATCTTTCTCAGTGACCTTGTATTCATAGGATCTTTCTCAGTGACCTTGCATTCACAGGATCATTCTCAGTGACCTTAGAGTCTGGTGTTTGGTGTTTTGGTTCAACTGTGCCCCGCGTCAGCTAAACTCCAGCAGTATTAGCAACAAAAGCAGAAGCAGCAGCAGTAGCAGTAGCGACTACTGTAGCAGAAACCGCAACAATAGCAGTATAAACATCAGCAGGAGCGACGGCAGACTAACATTAACAAACACATCAAGGAAAGCAGACACGCAGCAGAGACAACAACACACTCAGCACAAGCAAGCAAGCAACAACCACACACTTAGCAAGCAAGACACGAGGGTACGGGGACCACAACTACCACACATCCTTAACCTTGACCTCTCGTGGTCAAACCAGCTTCCTGTTGTCTGAAACTCACACCCCCGGTGTTCAATCCTACCTGTGGTTTTACGCAGTTGATTCCGGGGGTCATCGCTCCCGTAGGCCTGTGTCAATCCGGGCCCCTGCTTCCTGTAGTTTGACCCCCAGGTGATCAAACCTGGTTTCTAGTGTCTAAAACCTCAACTTCCCCTACTGATCAAACCCTCCTTTTATTGTTGAACACCTTAATCCTTGATACTTAAACCTGCTTTCTGTTCGGAAACCTTAAACATGGGTTCTCAAACCAACTAGTATTCTGTTTGTGTAGTCAATTCAGGTGGGCACCGCCCCAGCAACCAAGGTCCAAACCGACCCCTGCTTTCTATCGTTACTCATATCCTAACGACATGTGCTCTATGTAGAGGAATGTACCTCCACACAACTGAAGGGGCACTTTCCTGTCCTGATAAGCACCGCCTCCATGGCAGTGTTTTGAATCGTACATAAAATAATACACGTGATAACTAATACACGCGATAAATCACAGGTCTTTAACAGTGTGAAGATACCAATGTCTCGTTAACTGGCGTCGTGTAGTTATGTAGTGAGTGTTAGTCGTGGCTGCCAATACAATATGTTGGTATCCTTGTAGTAAAATGCCGCCAGGTCAGCATTTTCAAGGCCTCAGGCAGATACACTTTCACGCTTCAAGCATCACCTGAGTAAAGGTGCTTGCTAAGTGAGCACTCCAGGAATTCTGCTATTGCGTGGGAATTGTTGCTTGTCGCCATGGTAGTTAAAGTGTCACGTTGAGCGAGCAACCACGTCACTCGGACAAGGGGCTGGCAGTGCCAATGATCTGACGATTAGATCGGCCGGATGACACTTCCCCCTCTAGTGCATTGCAGTGTTCTGAGCAGACAATAATAATCAGTCCCTGAGCCTCACGATGAGGGACTGATTATAACATCTTTTGTATACAGCTCTAGTCTTCACATTATGTCCTTGTATTGTATTGATGAAGCCACTGATTGGCGAAACGTCTACAAAAGAAAGATACCCAGATGTTGCACATGTTATCTAATCCTTCATCTCGTGGGTATTGTATATCATTAACAATAATAACAGACGTTGAATGCGAGGTTCGACTGGATAGCTTCACGAACACCGGACGTCACGATCGAAGATCCTCACTATATCAGTCTCGGTATGTGTCTAGGTACACAACTCGATCGATACAGAAAAAGCTCCAGTAAACCTGTGTGATACCTGTACTCGTCCTTCGAGGGGAGTTGCAACAACCTGCCAGGTCGAGTTAGAGGTTTAGGACCCAGTACCTGCTGAGCTCATTACGAGAGACCTAACTACTGAACAAGAAGGTAAACCTTACATTTAATCAAGGAATCTTAGAATAACTTGAGATACTGAATACAACAATTAGGGTGAAGCTCTACTACAACTACCAACGGACGGATAGACGCACGAACGGACCCACAAACGGACGAAGACGTGCAATCTAGTATAATAAGCCAATTTCGTCCTGCAGAGAGCAATTACTAGCAATATATTAGCCACAGCGGAAGTGGTGCGTGCTGGCACCTTAGTCTATCGTACCCACAATAGACTTGGTGCCAGCCCTCCAACACACAAAAAATACACACACACACACACACACATACACACACACACACATACACACACACACACACACACACACACACACACACACACACAAAGGAAGTGGCATGACCTGGACGTAGAACAAGAGGACAGGCTCCATACAAAGTTTGAAGAATAGGTATAGCAGGGGCCTCAAGAGGACCTCCCTGTACTTAGTCTTATCACCATTAAGAACCAGTACCAGGAGCTACCAGTACCTGCAGCTACCAGTACCAGAAGCTACCAGTACCAAGAGAACAATCACATGTAGAGGGTGGGTGGGTGCTACTGTGCCGCCCACCACCCACACTATGTAAAGGGTGGGTGGGTGCTACTGTGCCGCCCACCACCCACACTATGTGGAGTGTGGGTGGGTGCTACTGTGCCGCCCACCACCCACACGATGTAGAGTGGGTGGGTGCTACTGTGCCGCCCACCACCCACACTATGTGGAGGGTGGGTGGGTGTTAGTCCTGCCCACCACCCACAATATCTGCGGCTTCTCATAAACTTGGAAACTAGGTTAGGCTGCACTAGAGGTGCGGGTGTCTGGGGGTGGTGGGTGGGTGTCCTGGGGGTGGATGGGTGTCCTGGGGGTGGTGGGTGGGTGTCCTGGGGGTGGCAGTCGGGTGTGCTGGCTGGAACATGGGCGTTCAGATATAGGTGGGAGGAGGGGCGGTGATCGGGGGAGGGTTGCTGAGTGGGGAAGGGTGGTGAAATGGGCGGGCGGGTAGGCATCTATGTGGGCTGATGGGTGTGTGTGAGTGGGCGAGGGATGGCCTGGGTGGACGAATGGGCGGTTACAACACAACTACAAACAGTTCCACCAGGCTGTGATGGATATGTGTGGGCCAGCGAGCCGGCAGCAGCAACAACTTGGTTGACCAGGCACGCACCATACAAGCCTGGACCAGGATCCGGGAGTACGAACGCCCTCGAAACCAGTCACAGGTATATTACACGAATTTCAAGCTTATTAAGAAACAAAGCTATGGCATTTGTAAGCACACGCAAAAAAATAACAAAAAAATCCACAATACCGTGACTGGAACAATACACAAATAACCCGCACATAGAAGAGAGGAGCTGCCGACGACGTTTCGCTCATCTCTTCTACGTGCGGGAGTGCACGCAAATAAAAACAAACACAAACCACACGTAAACAATCACTTTTCGTTTATAAGAAACACAAACAAATATAAACACAGGGTCACAGAGGCATTGTTTACCGTGTGGCATCTTAATACACGCACTACAAGGCTTCTTTCCGCTAGTTTTTCTCCGATGAAGGCTTCACTTTCACCTGCTCACACAAGCCAGGTCTTCATATCAACAATAACATGGCGTTATATGGGTCTTTTCTGCTGCCTTCCAGCAGGGCAAGACGATGTTTCTGCGGCAGCAGAGGAAATAGGTGGGTCCAAACAGGACGTTGAACTGGAGATGCGAGATTGGAAAGGTATGTAATACCGTGTGGGAGGAGGAGAGGAACACCACCAACTATCTCCCCAGGGCGGTGGGAGACGACTGAGGTGGTGTGTGTGGTGGGTGCAATGAAGGTACGGGGGTGGTGGTGGTGGTGGAGGGAGGTTGTGGTGGTGGTGGCCTGGCTGGCAGAAATGCACGTGCTCTATGCACCCCTCCACCCCCACACACAGTGTCTTGGCCCACACACACACAACTCTGCGAATCCACACACACACACACACACACACACACACACACACACACACACACACACACACACACACACACGAGGACCAGGCAGAACCACAAGACAGGCTGCAGGCCTAGTCCAGCAACTGGCTCCTGGAGTTTAAGCCCACCAAGTGCAAAGTAATGAAGATTGGGGAAGGGCAAAGAAGACCGCAGACGGAGTACAGTCTAGGGGGGCCAGAGGAGAGATTAAGGGAAATCGACCTGACGACACTGGAGGACAGGAGGGACAGGGGGGATATGATAACGACATATAAAATACTGAGAGGAATCGACAAGGTGGACAGAGACAGGATGTTCCAGAGATGGGACACAGCAACAAGGGGTCATAATTGGAAGTTGATGACTCAGATGAATCACAGGGATGTTAGGAAGTATTTCTTCAGTCACAGAGTTGTCAGGAAGTTGAATAATCTGGAGAGTGAAGTAGTGGAAGCAAGTTCCATACACAGCTTTAAGAAGAGGTATGATGATTATTTTTGAGAAGGCCCTGCCTTGTATGGGCCAGTAGGCCTACTGCAGTGTTCCTCCATCCCTATGTTCTTATACTGCATTTGCGTCTACTTTTCCGTTCTGAAGTCATAATGGGTGATGGTGGGGCTTCTACTGTTGTCCTGGCACTATTGTTGTTCCCGGGGATCACTGATGGTACTAATTTTGTTCATACTCCGAGCACTGTCGTCCTTACAGGAGGCTGAGTTGTCGATCCTCATCTCCTTGTCATTCACACTGTCTAAAGTTTCCTAAGTGTGCGGTATTTCTGAATTGTCCCAGCCATGGTATTGTGGGTTGTTCGCAAATTGTCCCAGCCACGGTATTTAAGGTTATTTGTGAATTCCAGCCACGCTATTGTCTTCTACTTATAATGACTTACAAATGGTTAATAAAGTATTTCTGTAACACCACAGTCTGTGTTCAGCAGGTTCGTTTACATATATCAAGAAGAGTAAGGGTCCAAGAAGTGAACCTTTTGGGACACCCTTCTTGGTCCTCTCCATACTGATGGTAGACACCTTGTTTTGGGTACACTGGCAGTGTGCTGTTACCCTATCCAATTGAAATATGTCAGTCTGAGGTGGGAGACTTCAATAGGGTAATGAGGATATCGCCAAGTATTTCATCAACTAGGGCAGCTTCAAAGGTTTACTTCTAATAGAACTGGAGTTACTATTACTTGGGAATTACCATCTCTCAGAATGACCTATTCCATATACAGGAGAAACAGTGACATTTCTCTTAGTATGTTATCATTTTTATCACTGAAATTCTCAGTGTTATCACTGAAATGTTCAGTGTTATCACTTAAATGCCCAGTGTTATCACTGAAATGTCCAGTGTTATCACTGAAATGCCCAGTGTTATCACTGAAATGATCAGTGTTATCACTGTAATAATGGTAGAAGTTTTCAAGGGGAAACTGGATAACTGTCTCTCGCAGGTGCTTCATCACTTAGGTTTTGATGGCTATGTGGGCCTGCTAGCTACTAGCACCAACAGTCTGGATGAAGATGTGAGCAAGCCCGACTGACGGGTAGAAGAACCCTCGAAGCAGGTCACAGGACTGCCATAGGCAGTCTCCCAGTCATCGCAGCCTATTACAACACATCGTAAATGAACGTCACATTAAAAGACAGTAATGGTCCCCAACACGACAGCTCCACTGCAACTATCTACGACAACTCCACTGCAACTATCTACGACAGTTCCACTGCAACTGTCTAGCCGTGTATGTAGCTATACAGAGATGTAGCGTATTTTGTTTCTGAGAGAGTACATGGGAGTACAGGAAAATGAGAGCAGAGGACTTGGGAGTCCACACCAAGGCTGTCTGTTGAGAAATATTTACTTCTATCAAGATTAAGGAATATCATGTATTACCTAGTGCAAGCCAAGCAAAGAAAAACACGAGAGAGAGAGAGAGAGAGAGAGAGAGAGAGAGAGAGAGAGAGAGAGAGAGAGAGAGAGAGAGAGAGAGAGAGAGAGAGAGAGAGAGTACACATAATAAGGATGTAGTGTGGAAAGCTCCACTCAGAGTAGGATCCTGCTACTGCCTCTGCTATACTGGCCTTGACTGCTCAGGACGATGAGTGCAGGTGTGGGCGGTGGGTGCGGGCGTGGCCAGGTGAAGGTGGGGCGTAAGCTGGTGTGGGTGTGGGCGGTGGGTGTGGGCGCACGTGTCAGCCTTCAAGTATTTCGTGCACAGACATAAATACATTGTGTTGATCTCGCGTCTTCCCTACACTGACGTCTCCTCCACACTGATATCTCCCTTATACTGACGTCTCCTCCACACTGACATCTCCCTTACACTGACGTCTCCTCTACACTGACGTCTCCTCCACACTGACATCTCCCATGCCCTGACGTCTCCTCCACACTGACATCTCCCCTATACTGATTTCTCCTCCATACTGACATCTCCCCTATACTGACGTCTCCCTCACACTAACATCTCCCCTATACTGATGTCCCCTCCACTCTGACGTCTCCCCCACAATGACGTTTCCTCTATACTGACGCCTCCCCTACACTAACATCTCCCATTTACTAACATTTCCTCTACACTGACGTCTCCCCTACACTAACATCAGCCTGGAGATTTGCTGTGAACGCAATGCCAAATTCTAATATCGTCTGTAAAGGATGACACGGTACTGTGATTCACGCCCTTGTTTATGTCAGATATGACATGTTCCTCTTGATCTAGCTACACTGTGTGTTGCTGTTGATCTGGCTACACTGTGTGTTCCTGTTGATCTGGCTACACTCTGTTCCTCTTGATCTGGCTACACTGTGTGTTCCTCTTGATCTGGCTACACTGTGTGTTCCTCTTGATCTGGCTACACTGTGTGTTCCTCTTGATCTGGCTACATTGTGTGTTCTTGTTGATCTGGCTACACTATGTGTTCCTCTTGATTTGGCTACACTGTGTGTTCCTCTTGATTTGGCTACACTGTGTGTTCCTCTTGATCTGGCTACACTGTGTGTTCCTCTTGATCTGGCTACACTGTGTGTTCCTCTTGATCTGGCTACAGTATGTGTTCCTGTTGATCTGGCTAGACTGTGTTCCTCTTGATCTGGCTACACTGTGTGTTCCTCTTGAACTGGCTACACTTTGTGTTCCTCTTGATCTGGCTACACTGTGTGTTCCTCTTGATCTGGCTACACTGTGTGTTCCTCTTGATCTGGCTACACTATGTGTTCCTCTTGATCTGGCTACACTGTGTGTTCCTCTTGATCTGGCTACACTGTGTGTTCCTCTTGATCTGGCTACACTGTGTGTTCCTCTTGATCTGGTTACACTGTGTGTTCCTCTTGAGGTGTACTTTCAGTTTTACTCACTATAATAACCTTCTACGTTGCCTTATTTATATATAATGGACGATGGATGTGCACGGGAGAAGAGAGAAGAGAGGAGAGGGAAAAGAGGAGAGGAGAGAGGAGAGGGAATAGAGGAGAGAGAAGAGAGGAGACAACGTTACCAGACCAATACTGCAACAATTTTAAGAGACCAACACTGCAACAATGTTACCAGACCAACACTGCAACTATGTTACCAGACCAACACTGCAACTATGTTATCAGACCAACACTGCAACAATGTTACCAGACCAATACTGCAACAATATTACCAGACCAACACTGCAACAATGTTACTAAACCAACACTGCAAGTATGTTAAAAGACCAAAACTGCAACTATGTTACCAGACCAACACTGCAACAATGTTACTAGACCAACACTGCAACTATGTTACCAGACCAACACTGCAACTATGTTACCAGACCAACACTGCAACAATGTTACCAGACCAATACTGCAACAATGTTACCAGACCAACACTGCAACAATGTTACTAGACCAACACTACAAGTATGTTACCAGACCAACACTGCAACAATGTTACCAGACCAATACTGCAACAATGTTACCAGACCAATACTGCAACAATGTTACTAGACCAACACTACAAGTATGTTACCAGACCAACACTGCAACAATGTTACCAGACCAATACTGCAACAATGTTACCAAACCAATAATGGAGAGAGCCCAGAAGTCGAGATTTCATTTCAACGCATCTAAATTAATCCCATAACACACACACACACACACACCACACACACACACACACACACACACACATCTATATTTAAACTACCCTGTTAATCTACCTTATCAATTCCTATCAGTATTTTTTATGTCGTTATCATGTCCTTTCCCTTTCCCTCCTGTCTTCCAGTGTCCTCAGGTTCACACACCAGACGAAGAGGTGGTGGAGTCAAACACTCGAACACAGTTTCAAGAGTGGGTACGACAGGGCCTTGAAGCTCTCCTTCCAGGTGTTTTGTGTATCAAGAGAACAGAGGAAAATCGACCCTATCACCTTCACTGGTTCCCCAGTACACACAAGCTCACCTGTACTGGTAGTGAAGCTACTGGTTCCCCAGTAAATAAACTCAACCCAAAACACCGGAGTCAACACAGGAACCTCTGGCTAGACACTTTCCGGCACGTTTCGTGCGGGAAACGTTTCACCAAGAGTGGCTTCTCCAACACTTGTGGCGAAATGATGCCTTTAATATCCTGAACGGTGCCTAAGTCACCAGCAATTAACAACCACTGTGTCACACATGACACCAAGTGTCATAACCAGACGTCTAGACCACTTACAACCACTGTGTCAAACATGACACCAACATGATGCTAGCCCTAAGCAACAGAACAGTCTAAAGACGTCTGACTTACAACCACTGGTCAACATGACACCGTGTCTACACGTCTAGACCACTACAACCACGGTCAACATGACACCAAGTGTCATAACCGACAGACCACCAACCACTGTCACATGACCAGTCATAACCAGACGTCTGACCTTACAACCACTGTGTCAAACATGACACCAAGTGTCATAACCAGACGTCTAGACCACTTACAACCACTGTGTCAAACATGACACCAAGTGTCATAACCAGACGTCTAGACCACTTACAACCACTGTGTCAAACACCCCCCTGTGTCAACATGACACCAAGTGTCATAACCAGACGTCTAGACCACTTACAACCACTGTGTCAAACATGACACCAAGTGTCATAACCAGACGTCTAGACCACTTACAACCACTGTGTCAAACATGACACCAAGTGTCATAACCAGACGTCTAGACCACTTACAACCACTGTACGTCAAACAGTGGACCACAACGTGTCATAACATTGACTCTCCACACTACTTACTAAACAGTGGACACACTGTTTATTGATTCCCACAAACTACCCGAGGGTCAACACACCACCGTCAAGGTCATTCCCAACCACCACCAGACCGGTATCCTGGTCACAACAAATCTCCCAACCCTATAACTGCAGGATTAACCTATAATTATTTTACAAAGCTTCTATAAGAGGGCGACAAATCCTAAATTTAACGCAGCCTATTCGAAGTGACCTCAAGAAATGTCCATCCCCTCGCCTTATATATACTGGCTCCCTCACTCTTTTGTGTTAGTGTGACTTTGTAAATGGTCCAAGTCGGACCGAAACGTCGTTGTAAGTTTCTCTCTCCTATTTGCGATTGAGAAGATTGTTTATAACCGCAGTTTGGTATAATGGACATACACTAGTATACACCGAGAGGTATATTTCACTCAGTGTATATATGCTGGGAGTTCATCTTAAGCTCTATCTTAGGGATTAAAGTATTCTTGAGTAGTTGTGAAGAGGTTACGTGCATAATTAATGACCCTAGTGTAGTCGATAGGCTTTAAACCCACTAGACTAATCCACATAATAGCGAAACGTGTTTTAAGTCTTCTCGAAGAAGCTACCTAAAAATATACACGTAGAGATTCAGAGCCTAACTACTGTTAGCAAGTAACCCACCCACACGAGACAGTAACCCACATATTCCATCTCTGGTCTGAGACCGGGCCACGGGGACGGTGACCCACCTCTCTCTCTCTCTCTCTCTCTCTCTCTCTCTCTCTCTCTCTCTCTCTCTCTCTCTCTCTCTCTCTCTCTATCTCTCTCTCTCTCTATCTATCTCTCCCTCCCTGAGGCACTGGAAAGTTTTAAGAATGATGAGAATACAGATGAGTGGACACCACAAGCACAGCTCACCTGGTTATATTTTCTACGTCAGAGGAAAATGTTTCTTGTGTGTGTGTATGTGTATGTGTGTGTATGTGTATGTGTGTATGTATGTGTATGTGTGTGTGTGTGTATGTATGTATGTGTGTGTGTGTGTGTGTGTGCGTGTGTGTGTATGTGTGTCATTACTCAGGTGATGAACCTCTCTATGTTTAACTACATGTACCAGTGTTACAGTAACTACAAACAACTCTCTTTTATAGTAACTACAAACAACTCTCTTTTATAGTAACTACAAACAACTCTCTTTTATAGTAACTACAAACAACTCTCTTTTATAGTAACTACAAACAACTCTCTTTTATAGTAACTACAAACAACTCTCTTTTATAGTAACTACAAACAACTCTCTTTTATAGTAACTACAAACAACTCTCTTTTATAGTAACTACAAACAACTCTCTTTTATAGTAACTACAAACAACTCTCTTTTATAGTAACTACAAACAACTCTCTTTATAGTAACTACAAACAATCTCTTTATAGTAACTACAAACAACTCTCTTTTATAGTAACTACAAACAACTCTCTTTTATAGAATCTACAAACAACTCTCTTTTATAGTAACTACAAACAAGTCACTGTTACAGTAACTACAAACAAGTCACTGTTACAGTAACTACAAACAAGTCACTGTTACAGTAACTACAAACAAGTCACTGTTACAGTAACTACAAACAAGTCACTGTTACAGTAACTACAATCAAGTCACTGTTACAGTAACTACAAACAAGTCACTGTTACAGTAACTACAAACAAGTCACTGTTACAGTAACTACAAACAAGTCACTGTTACAGTAACTACAAACAAGTCACTGTTACAGTAACTACAAACAAGTCACTGTTACAGTAACTACAAACAAGTCACTGTTACAGTAACTACAAACAAGTCAGTTACAGTAACTACAAACAAGTCACTGTTACAGTAACTACAAACAACTGTCTGTTACAGTAACTACAAACAAGTCACTGTTACAGTAACTACAAACAAGTCACTGTTACAGTAACTACAAACAAGTCACTGTTACAGTAACTACAAACAAGTCACAGTTACAGTAACTACAAAAAAGTCACTGTTACAGTAACTACAAACAAGTCAGTTACAGTAACTACAAACAAGTCACTGTTACAGTAACTACAAACAACTGTCTGTTACAGTAACTACAAACAAGTCACTGTTACAGTAACTACAAACAAGTCACTGTTACAGTAACTACAAACAAGTCACTGTTACAGTAACTACAAACAAATCACTGTTACAGTAACTACAAACAAGTCACTGTTACAGTAACTACAAACAACTGTCTGTTACAGTAACTACAAACAAGTCACTGTTACAGTAACTACAAACAAGTCACTGTTACAGTAACTACAAACAAGTCACTGTTACAGTAACTACAAACAAGTCACTGTTACAGTAACTACAAACAAGTCACTGTTACAGTAACTACAAACAAGTCACTGTTACAGTAACTACAAACAAGTCACTGGTTACAGTAACTACAAACAAGTCACTGTTACAGTAACTACAATCAAGTCACTGTTACAGTAACTACAAATCAAGTCACTGTTACAGTAACTACAAACAAGTCACTGTTACAGTAACTAACAAGTCACTGTTACAGTAACACAACGTCACTGTTACAGTAACTACAATCAAGTCACTGTTACAGTAACTACAATCAAGTCACTGTTACAGTAACTACAATCAAGTCACTGTTACAGTAACTACAATCAAGTCACTGTTACAGTAACTACAATCAAGTCACTGTTACAGTAACTACAATCAAGTCACTGTTACAGTAACTACAAACAAGTCACTGTTACAGTAACTACAAACAAGTCACTGTTACAGTAACTACAAACAAGTCACTGTTACAGTAACTACAAACAAGTCACTTTCGTAATACAATCAAGTACTGTTACAGTAATCAACGTCACTGTTACAGTAACTACAATCAAGTCACTGTTACAGTAACTACAATCAAGTCACTGTTACAGTAACTACAACAAGTCACTGTTACAGTAACTACAAATCAAGTCACTGTTACAGTAACTACAATCAAGTCACTGTTACAGTAACTACAATCAAGTCACTGTTACAGTAACTACAAACAACTCACTGTTACAGTAACTACAAACAAGTCACTGTTACAGTAACTACAAACAAGTCACTGTTACAGTAACTACAAACAAGTCACTGTTACAGTAACTACAAACAAGTCACTGTTACAGTAACTACAAACAAGTCACTGTTACAGTAACTACAAACAAGTCACTGTTACAGTAACTACAATCAAGTCACTGTTACAGTAACTACAAACAAGTCACTGTTACAGTAACTACAAACAACTCACTGTTACAGTAACTACAAACAAGTCACTGTTACAGTAACTACAAACAGTCAAAAAACATTGTCACTTAACCGCGCTTGCTATACCTTAACATTAATCTACGCTAACGTTAATCTGACTGTGTCAAACTTCACCAATAACGAAACTACTTAAGCTGGGAGGAGGGTAACGATAGTAAAGACGATACTCGTTAGTGGGCTAATTCGTTTATAACGAAGGGATCGTTATGTACCGTGCCTGGCTACGCTATTTATACCTGTCAACTGGTCTCCGACCAGACCTAAATTGGTAACGAACTATTACTGGAAGAAGACCTATTAAGAGACAGAAAAGTAATGATAAATGGATGTATACTGAATGTAAGTCAATGTATACTGAATGTCAGAATACATTGTTGTTGTTGTAGGTTCGCCGGTCTTGTCCCGGCCCGGGTCTTTTCCAGAATACAGTATATGCTATATTCTTTTCAAGACTGATGGGCTGATTACATCGACTCCAGGCTGAGGGACTGATTACCTCAAACTCCTTCTGATCTTTACCATTCTTCTTCATATAGGACTGATGAAGCCACTATGTTGCGAAACGTTTCCTAGAATAAAGATACCCAAGTATTGCATATGTGTCTAATTTATCAACTTGTCGGTTCTCTGAACCATTTATCTTCAATGCCATTAAGTGGTCGTAACGTTTACCTGTCTTCTTACAAGCTTAAAAAGCCGAAAGGAAGGACCAACAATCCTGCCAGAGTGCAAAACATTTACCAAGCTTCCGTGTCAGTCCCTCAGCCTGGATGAAGGTATTTACCACCGTAGTACTGATGCACATGTCTTACATACCTGTAGACAGTTCCTGATCAATCAGGATGTTGGTGCTGGCCGCAAGCAGTCCAATGTATACATCAGAGCCCGGCTGATCAGGAAATGACTCGAGCAACTTGTCAAAGGCATTTTTGGAGACAGCCGGGGGAATCTGTTGGTAATTACCCTCATATACGAAGGAATGATGTTGCAAAGTCTTGGTCCCTTTAAGCTAATGTCTTAGTGTATTCAAGTGCAGCCTTGCGTTTCATTGGGGTATTTTGCACCGTCTGCCGAGCCGCTTGCTCTCGTAGGTAGTTATTTTAATGATGATTAAGATACATGTGCAACAGTTGGGTGTCTTTATTGATGAAACGTTTCGACCACACAGTAGACTTCTTCAGTCAAATACAGAGACAGCAAGTGTACTAGTGAAATAAAGATGATGTAATCAGTTCACTAACCTTAAAGAGTCAGCACCACGGAGCTGAACTCTTCTCCAGGCTGAGGGACTGACCACCTCAAATACTATTTCTCCAAGGTTGATGGACTGATTACATCATCTTCATTTCACTACTACACTTGTTGCCTCTGTATCTGACTGAAGAAGTCTACTGTGTGGGCGAAACGTTTCAACAATAAAGATACGCAACTGTTGCACATGTGTTTTAATCGACTTGTCGGGGATTCATATAATTTTCAATACAACAATGGTTTTAATGTGCAGATTTAGGAGCAGTCCCTCCAGAGTTTCCCAGGTGTAAATTATGATGCATCTTTCTCTCCTACGTCCCGAAGTATAATGTTTGATGGACTTCAGGCATTCCAATAATTTAAGTGCATGACTGAATAAATTTATATGAGTAGTGAAGGCTCTCTGAATATTCTCCAGATACGCCATTTCGCTTTGCCTTAAAAGCAGCTGCCAGTATACAGCAATATTCCAGTCTAGAGAGAATAAGTGACTTAAAGAATATCATCACTGGCTTGGCATCTCTTGTTTTAAAGGTTCCTGCTATCATTTTCATTGCAGTTGTGGTCGTAACATCGAAGTGGTCCTTGAATGTAAGGTCTTTTTGACATTATCACCAAGTCCCTCACATTAATCTTCCGCTGTGTTGAGTGGTCTGGGTTTGTTTTATTATCTGTTCCAGCTTCTGGATGCTGCCTTTTCCCACTCATATGAGAGGAAGGTAGGTTGTACTCCCCTGGATGGTTGCTGCCTCCCACCGCTTCCTCACGCTTGTCCCAGCAGCTACTAGGACCAGCCAGCTGGGATTCGCCTGACGGTGGGTCCAGCGGCAGGAATCGATAGCGTCACTCGCGCCGTAACAACAGTAGTGGGTAGGAGGGAAGACGGTGTCTTGGTCCCGACACAGCCGACTGCACTGTGACCACTGATGTGTGTTGACAATGGCTGTCAAGTCCTAGCCCCTGTCTCCGCTTCTTAGGCTTTGTCGTCCGGCATTACTGATTTAATGGCATTATGAGAACCACCATACCTATCCCTGAAACTCTGTTGTGAAGATTGCCTCCTTCACATGCAGATTCAGTTCATTTCAAGAGTCTACTACCCTGAGGCTGTAAAAGTAGTTTCTAACAGTCTTGTGATTCGTCTAAGTGATTAGCTACCATTTATGTCTGTTTCTAGTTCTAGTCCCTCGTTCCCTTCTACCTTGTTCCATTCCCTAGTCCTCTTGTACCTAGTTCTGGTCCTTAGTCCTCTTGTACTTAGTTCCAGGCCCTAGTACCTAGTTTAAGTTTCTAGTTCCCTTGTACCTAGTTTTAATCTCTAGTCCCCTCGTTCCTAGTTCTAGTATCCTCGTTTCTAGTTCTAACCCTCTTATTCCTAGTTGTACGAATTCCCCTAAATAACATAACTATGTCTTCCCTTATCCTCCAATCTTCCAATCTTACTCACAATCCACTGACCTCTTGAGCCACATCATACCTTATCTTACAACTGTGTATGAAGATTGCCTCCAGTTTTTCCACATGTAGGTCATCCACTGCCTAGCTACCCCAAGCCATGATGGCACTGTTGGTGCTTCTGTAAAGGACAATCAAGGCTCAGTTGCTCTTACCTGTGCTTCGCCTGTGTCAAGTTCACCTCTGCTGCCTTTGATGTGCGGCTCTGTTACTCTATGTCGAAGCGCCATTACAAAGTGTGACTTTGTAAATGGTCCAAGTCGGACCGAAACGTCGTCGTAAGCTCCTCTCTCCTATGTGCGGGTTATTTGTTTATTATTCCAGTATATTGTGCCTTTTTGCTCTTTAAATGTGAAGATGTCTACAAAGGCTGAGTGAAGGGGCCATTGCAAGGTCAAGGAGATTACAAACTCCCACTCCAAGGGAGGCTTACAAAGACCTACTTGTGGGACCTTTGGGTAGAGAAAGGTCCTACTAAGACCTACGTCAAGACTTTCCCAAGAAGACAAAAACTTACTCAAAGTAACGATCGCATGAAAACTCCGCTTACCTTCTGATATACCTTTGATGGGTTTCCCAGAGTTTCCCCTTATTCCTGCAGCCCGGTCCTGGGCTTGTCAACCAGGCTGTTGCTGCTGGCGGCCGACTGGCCACATCACAACCTGGTGGATTATGATTATCCTGCTCTCTCTCTCTGAATGGAAAAAAACTTTTGAGTTATTACAGAGATCTTAGTCACACATCTCTCAGTGGCACTTTTATCAAGCAAGTTATCAACCGAGTCTTAAGATCAGGTCATTAAGAGTCAAGTTACTTAGCTTAATTGCCTCCACAGTGACTGCACTCATACCTGGCCGTCCCTCGTAGAAAACCTCCTACATAAATGATATGTAGCACCGACGAGGTGAAGAATAAGACACATGTGCAACATCTGGGTATCTTTATTTGTAGACGTTTCGCCCTCCAGTGGCTTTATCAATACAGTACGAGGACATAATGTGAAGACTGTAGAATTATATACAAAATATGAGGTAATCAGTCCCTCAGCCTCAGGATGAGGGACTGATTACAGCAGCTGTATAAACAACAGCATCAACAGACGCCAAAACAGCATCAACAGACTCCAAAACAGCATCAACAGACGCCAAAACAGCATCAGCAGACGCCAAAACAGCCTCAGCAGACGCCAAAACAGCACCAGCTGCGGGGTCAGCAACAACAACATACCCATCAGCTCAATACTTGTAAAAACAAAACAAGGAAATTAACAAATACCATCACTTCTTAATTTGAAATTCAAAATTTATCCCGAGAGGAAAAAAAAAACTTCAAACATTCCATGTGAATACAAACATACGTGTGTGTGCAAGAGTGTTTTGGTGAAGGGTTTTTGATCTAAGGAATTGGAGCTACCATGCCAACTAATAAATAATATTAAAAACAATAATAATAATAATAATAATAATAATAGTAATAATACTACTACTACTACTACTACTACTACTACTATAATAATAATAATAATAACAATAATAATAATAAAAATAAATAATACCAATAACAATAATAATAATAACAACAACAAAAATAAAATATTACATCACAAAAAAATGAAAAAAAAACTGGACAAGAACAATGCTACAAAAAAATTTTTGCTTTAAAAAAATACAAAAAAAATTATACACAACAGATCTCACTCAAAACAAAGAGTAACAAATACTTTACAAAGACAACAAGAAACTAACAAATAACAATTATGTGATGATACACAAATACTTAAATAACAAAGAAAATGAAGTTAGCAACAAGAAAACAAGGGAGAGAAAGTGAGAAGAAAACAAGGGAGAGAAAAACAAGAAAACAAGGGAGAGAAAAACAAGAAAACAAGGGAGAGAAAAACAAGAAAACAAGGGAGAGAAAAACAAGAAAACAATGGAGAGAAAGTGAGAAGAAAACAAGGGAGAGAAAAACAAGAAAACAAGGGAGAGAAAAACAAGAAAACAAGGGAGAGAAAGTGAGAGGAAAACAAGGGAAAGGGAGAGAAATACAAGAAAAGTGCAAGAATAAAGAAAGAGAAAACAGGTGAGAGAATGAAGACATGAAACAAACAAAACATAATCTGGTAAAGTTAAAACAATCATATTTGATCCGAGTAAGGGGAAGGGCAGCTCTTATGCCTAGGATGAAGAGCCTTACACCAGCACCAAGACACATTCTTCTTTCAAGTGTTAAAACCTAAGAGAAGGTCCTTTGAGACAGCCCCCCTAGCCCCCTCATACTACCCTGTAACCCCTTTCACACTACCCCCTCACATTTTAAATCCTAGCTCCCTCACATTCTAAATCCTAGCCCCCTCACATTCTAAGTCCTAGCCCCCTTACATTCTTAGTCCTAGCCCCCTCACATTCTAAGTCCTAGCCCCCTCACATTCTTAGTCATAGCCCCCTCACATTCTAAGTCCTTGGCCCCTCACATTCTAAGTCCTAGCCCCTCACATTCTAAGCCCTAGCCCCTCACATTCTAACCCCAAGCTTCCCCTGATACTACCCCAACCCCTCATTCTTCCCTAATCCCTACCTACTCCTAGTTCCCTCACATTCTAAGTCCTAGCCCTATCACATTTTAAGTCCTAGCCCCCTCACATTCTAAGTCCTTGACCCCTCACATTCTAAGTCCTAGCCCCTCACATTCTAAGCCCTAGCCCCTCACATTCTAACCCCAAGCTTCCCCTGATACTACCCCAACCCCCTCATTCTTCCCCTAATCCCTACCTACAAACCTACCCCACAAGTAGACCCATACACACAACCCCTTCCCCCAACCAGCCCCTAATACAACCTCTAGCCTCCCTTCATACTAGCCCCCTAGCCCCAGACCCTCCACGTTAGTGTATTTCGCTACATTGTGTATTCATAGTTGTTTCTGGCCATGCATACAATAGCTGAAAAATATTTCCGGAGCGTTTTTGCAAGGAGAGTAAATTGGAAGACTTGTTCTAGCACAAAGCCAGTGTTAGTGAACGATATTAATATTTATATGAAAGCTGTGTGAATATTTTTGGAAGGTAATTTCTTCCATGATATTAAAGACATTTTCAGGGTGATTCAGTGCTCGGGTAATTGAAAGTTCAAATACACTTCTTCAGTGCAAGAAAATAATATTTGTTAAAATTATATATATATATATATATATATATATATATATATATATATATATATATATATATATATATATATATATATATATGCAAGACAAGCCACGGGAGGTGGAAATCTTTAGCTCAAGTTACTTTCACACTTCTCAGTGCGTCATCAGGAGCTGTGCAATGTTGCAAAGACAACAACAGGAGAAGTAGGGAAAGTTTTCAGAGTGGTAGTGTGGAGGCACCAGCCAGTCTCAGACTGGAAGAGGGAGAGATCCTTGCGCTTTTTCTACACCACCACCATCACAACAACAATCACCGCCACCGCTACTATCGCCCAAGCTTCATCTGAGGTGTGATAACAGTACAAGGAAAAAAACTGGACAAGAAGCTAGACGGTGTCTCAGACGATGGCGAGAAGCAATCATGTGTGTGGTGTAATTACTTCACCACACCACTGGAGGGAACCCCTGGCCAGTGTCAGACACAACACCACTGGTGGGAACCCCTGGCCAGTGTCAGACACCACACCACTGGAGGGAACCCCTGGCCAGTGTCAGACACCACACCACTGGAAGGAACCCCTGGCCAGTGTCAGACACCACACCACTGGAGGGAACCCCTGGCCAGTGTCAGACACCACACCACTGGTGGGAACCCCTGACCAGTGTCAGACACCACACCACTGGAGGGAACCCCTGGCCAGTGTCAGACACCACACCACTGGAAGGAACCCCTGGCCAGTGTCAGACACCACACCACTGGAGGGAACCCCTGGCCAGTGTCAGACACCACACCACTGGTGGGAACCCCTGGCCAGTGTCAGACACCACACCACTGGTGGGAACCCCTGGCCAGTGTCAGACACCACACCACTGGTGGGAACCCCTGGCCAGTGTCAGACACCACACCACTGGTGGGAACCCCTGGCCAGTGTCAGACACCACACCACTGGTGGGAACCCCTGGCCAGTGTCAGACACAACACCACTGGTGGGAACCCCTGGCCAGTGTTAGACACCGCACCACTGGTGGGAACCCCTGGCCAGTGTCAGACACCGCACCACTGGTGGGAACCCCTGGCCAGTGTCAGACACCGCACCACTGGTGGGAACCCCTGGCCAGTGTCAGACACCCACCACTGGTGGGAACCCCTGGCCAGTGTTAGACACCACACCACTGGAGGGAACCCCTGGCCAGTGTCAGACACCACACCACTGTTGGGAACCCCTGGCCAGTGTCACACCACACCACTGGTGGGAACCCCTGGCCAGTGTCAGACACCACACCACTGGTGGGACCCCTGGCCAGTGTCATACACCACACCACTGGTGGGAACCCCTAGCCAGTGTCAGACACCACACCACTGGTGGGAACCCCTGGCCAGTGTCAGACACACACCACTGGTGGACCAGACACCACACCACTGGTGGGAACCCCTGGCCAGTGTCAGACACCACACCACTGGTGGGAACCCCTGGCCAGTGTCAGACACCACACCACTGGTGGGAACCCCTGGCTATACCAGCTCCAGAAGAGCTCAGGAAGTCTGCCCAAAATATCTACCACGGTTAAATATAGCTCCCTCTCTTTCCCTCTCTCTCTCTCTCTCAAATATATTTTTGTCTATTCATCCAGGCTGTTGCTGCTGGCGGCCCGCTGGCCCTAGCAATAACAGCCAGCGGGGTTGCATTACTATTATTATTACATATGGTCATGATAAAGACACGATAGCTCACGAGGGACACGTGTAACAGGTGTGCCCCACACACACCCTCCATTTAAGTACACACCTGCACACTCACTCTCAATGATGATAAAGCACGAGCATCGACCAGGCTGTGGGTAGCGGGCCACCAACAGCCTGATCAATCACACCAGCAACCAGGAAGCCTGGTCTGCGAGCGGCTTTGTGAGGGAAGGAAGCCGTCCGGAAGCCTCTAAGGGTAACACCCACACACATGCTCTACACACCTGTGACAGGTTACCAGAGTTTTTCTACCTCCTCCTCCCCCCACCAGGCAGGCCGGCCTGGAGCCAGATGTGACCCAGATATATCCACAGGGGGTTGAACCACCGCCTCTTTTCTACTGACTGGCGTGCTCTATCTGCATTATATCTGATCTGAATGTTGTATGTATATGGATTTCCACTCTTAACAACATGCTTCCCTGTCGTTGTTTGTGTTAGTCCTTGCAAAGATTATCTTTCCCATGATGAGATCTTAAACCAATATAAATTCAATATATATATATATATATATATATATATATATATATATATATATATATATATATATATATATATATATATATATATATTTTTTTTTTTCAACAAGTCGGCCGTCTCCCACCGAGGCAGGGTGACCCAAAAAGAAAGAAAATCCCCAAAAGAAAATACTTTCATCATCATTCAACACTTTCACCACACTCATACATAATCACTGTCTTTGCAGAGGAGCTCAGATACGACAGCTGAGAAAAGTCCCTCCCAGCTGTCACTATCTCAGACCCCTCCTTTAAAGTGCAGGCATTGTACTTCCCATTTCCATGACTCAAGTCCAAATAAATCAATTAACTGGTTTCCCTGAATCCCTTCACAAAATGTTACCCTGCTCACACTCCAACAGATCGTCATGTCCCAAAAACCATTCGTCTCCATTCACTCCTATCTAACACGCTCACACATGCTTGCTGGAAGTCCAAGCCTCTCGCCCACAAAACCTCCTTTACCCCTTCCCTCCAACCTTTTCTAGGACGACCCCTACCCCGCCTTCCTTTCCCTACAGATTTATACGCTCTCCAAGTCATTCTACTTTGATCCATTCTCTCTAAATGACCAAACCACCTCAACAACCCCTCTTCAGCCCTCTGACAAATACTTTTAGTAACTCCACACCTTCTCCTAATTTCCACATTCCTAATTTTCTGCATAATATTTACACCACACATTGCCCTTAGACAGGACATCTCCACTGCCTCCAGCCTCCTCCTCGCTGCAGCATTTTCAACCCATGCTTCACACCCATATAAGAGTGTTGGTACCACTATACTTTCGTACATTCCCTTCTTTGCCTCCATGGATAACATTTTTGTCTCCACAGATACCTCAATGCACCACTCACCTTTTTCCTTCATCAATTCTATGGTTAACCTCATCCTTCATAAACCCATCCGCTGACACGTCAACTCCCAAATATCTGAAAACATTTACTTCTTCCATAATCCCTCTCTCCAATGTGATATCCAATTTTTCTTTATTTAAATCGTTTGATACCCTCATCACCTTACTCTTATCTATGTTCACTTTTAACTTTCTACCTTTACACACTCTCCCAAACTCGTCCACTAACCTTTGCAACTTTTCTTTAGAATCTCCCATAAGCACAGTATCATCAGCAAAAAGTAACTGTGTCAACTCCCATTTTGCATTTAATTCTCCATAATTTAATCCCACCCTCTCCCCAACACCCTAGCATTTACTTCTTTTACAACCCCATCTATAAATATATTAAACAACCATGGTAACATTCCACATCCCTGTCTAAGACCTACTTTTACCGGGAAGTAATCTCCTCTCTCCTACACACCCTAACCTGAGCCTCACTATCCTCATAAAACTCTTTACAGCCTTCAGTAACTTACTACCTATTCCATACACTTGCAACATTTGCCACATTGCTCCCCTATCCACTCTATCATATGCCTTTTCTAAATCCATAAATGCAATAAAAACTTCTCTACCTTTATCTAAATACTGTTCACATATATGCTTCACTGTAAACACTTGATCTACACATCCCCTACCCACTATAAAGCCTCCTTGCTCATCTGCAATCCTACTCTCTGTCTTACCTCTAATTCTTTCAATAATAACCCTGCCATACACTTTACCTGGTATACTCAGTAAACTTATTCCCTATAATTTTTACACTCTCTTTTATCCCCTTCCTTTATATAAAGGAACTATACATGCTCTCTGCCAATCCCTAGGTACCTTCCCCTCTTTCATACATTTATTAAACAAAAATACCAACCACTCCAGCACTATATCTCCCTGCTTTTAACATTTCTGTCATGATTCCGTCAATTCCAGCTGCTTTACCCCTTTCATTCTACGTAATGCCTCACGCACCTCCCCACACTCACATCCTGCTCTTCTTCACTCCTAAATGATGTTGTACCTCCCTGGCCAGTACATGGAATTACCGCCTCCTTTTTCATCGACATTTAAAAGTTCCTCAAAATATTCCCGCCATCTACCCAATACCTCCAGCTCCCCATCTACTAACTCCCTACTCTGTTTTTAACTGACAAATCCATTCGTTCCCTAGGCTTTCTTACCTTGTTTATCTCACTCCAAAATTTCTTCTTGTTTTCAGCAAAATTTCTTGACAGAGCCTCTCCGTTCTTTCATCCGCTCTTCTTTTGCACTCTCTCACCACTCTCTTCACCTTTCTTTTACTCTCCCTATACTCTGCTCTTCTATTAACACTTCTGTTTTGTAAAACCTCTCATAAGCTACCTTTTTCTCTTTTATCACACCCTTTACTTCTTCATTCCACCACTCACTCCTCTTTCCTCCTGCACCCACCCTCCTATAACCACAAACTTCTGCCCCACATTCTAATACTGCATTTTTAAAACTATCCCAACTCTCTTCAACCCCCCCACTACTCCTACTTGCACTATCCACCTTTCTGCCAATAGTTGCTTATATCTCACCCTAACTTCCTCCTCCCTTAGTTTATACACTTTTACCTCTCTCTTACTTGCTGTTGCCATTTTCTTTTTGTTCCATCTACCTTTTACTCTAACTGTAGCTACAACCAAATAATGATCTGATATATCCGTTGCCCCTCTATAAACATGTACAT
Organism: Cherax destructor; assembly: GCA_009830355.1. NCBI lineage: Eukaryota > Metazoa > Arthropoda > Malacostraca > Decapoda > Parastacidae > Cherax > Cherax destructor. The sequence goes on from WNWK01002366.1 coordinate 34,289, forward strand.
CCTGAAGCCTACTCATTCAATATATATATTGAATGCAATACAAGGTTTGTAATATCACTTTGGTTCACTGTGTTCCCTTGTTCTTGTTCTTCTTGTATCAGCATACCCTTATATACTTAGTGTTTAGTCGCCAGGCTTCCTTGGTGATTGCTTGATCAACCAGGTTGTTGGTGTTCACGGTCCGCTGGCCTACATTTCCTACACAGCCATCACAGCCTGGTTGACGACACTCCTAGTGCTATGTATGTCTTCGCCAGGTCCCTTCTTGCTCGTTGATCATTCAGTATACATGGAGTATACCTGGAGGGTGTTCCGGGGGTCAACGCCCCCGCGGCCTCATGTGTTAAAGCTTCTACTTCTTACTCTTAAGTTCCAAAATAAAGTACAACACTTAGGTATCTTTATTACTGAAACGCTTCGTCTGCACAGCAGGCTTCTTCAGTGGAATAAAGGTGAATATATGTAAATTATAGACTTCTTTTATATGCTTAACTAGGTCAGGGTTCCACAATGGTGCGGAATACTCGAGGACAGGCGTTTTCAGGTGGTATAAAGAATTTGGTGTGTGTGTGTGTACTCACTTATTTGTCGTTGCAAGGGTCAATTCATAGCTCCTGGCGCCGCCTGTGTATGTGTTGTAGTGACAGGTTTGAAGTAATGCCCTCTTCCAGATCCTTCTCTTTTAACTCTAGTTGGTACCGTCCAGTTGTGTCATATCTTCTCCAATCTACATTTCCCCTTATACATGATTCCAATACTTACCTGGTACTTACCTTCCTGCAGGTACTACCCCCACACCTGGTACTTACCTTGCTCCAGGTACTACCCACACACCTGGTACTTACCTTCCTGCAGGTACTACCCTCACACCTGGTACTTACCTTCCTGCAGGTACTACCCCCACACCTGGTACTTACCTTGCTGCAGGTACTACCCTCACACCTGGTACTTACCTTCCTGCAGGTACTACCCACACACCTGGTACTTACCTTGCTCCAGGTACTACCCCCACACCTGGTACTTACCTTGCTCCAGGTACTACCCTCACACCTGGTACTTACATTTTCTAGGAAGTGGGAACTTCTCAGACGTTGTAAACATTACTCACCTGAAATATAAGAAAATTCATTAATAACCTGGACTCCCACAGACAGCCTCGACCCCCCGCAAACACAACCAGGCGAGTACAATTACGTACTCACCTATTTGCCTTCGCACTGGTCAAGTCACATATCCTGGCTCAGTTTCTTAACTCTTCTCCACTAGCAATACTAACCTCTGGCCTCCAGGATCCTACCATATCTACTCTTGAAACTGTGTATACCTCTAACACCTCTTCATCTAGTAGGCTCGAATCCCCACTCTAAAGCTTAGAAAGTAATTCATAGGGTCCCAGTGGCTTATCTTCGTCTATATCTGCCATTTTTATTCCTGCCCCTCTCTACTGTGGATAATACGGGGGGATCAACCCCCGTAAACTCAAAAATGCAGTTTAGAAAGCAAGTTTCTGCCTGGAAGTGTTCCGGGGGGCAACGCCCCCGCGGCCCTGTTCCCTGACCAGGACCAGGACTTTTAAAATGTATGCTAATTCATGCACTTCTGCACAATATAACATCAATTCTTTTATCTATAAGTATCTATAAAGTATATTATCTATAGGTATATTGTAGTTAAAATATTATAATGTCAGAAAACACATCAAGCCTCTCAGGAACGTCAAAATTTGGAATATAAAAAAAAAATCCTATTCTTGTATATATGATAATATCTATTTTTTCCCCATCACATATCTCAATCATTTTCTCCCCTTCTTAATATTTTGACCTCTGATGAGTTCCGCGAGTCTTTCTACTCCCGGAGCCCGGCCATGGGCCAGGCTCGTCTGGTACAAAGGGGGGTTCGAAACTTGGAGAGCGAGGCGGTGAGAGAAATGTTATGTGGAGCCACGGCACTAAAGATGATAGCACCTTCCACCGGCCTCCCTCAGCCTCCTTGTTATCCTGCATCTTGGCTAATAATATCTCCCCCTTCAAGGACATCTCTCTTATCTGGGTCACCATCTGTTATCCCCGTTATCTCCCGTGTCATCTGTTATCTTACACACCTGATCGCCTCTAATTCCCACGAGTCATCTGTTGGGCAAGCTATGCTGCAGCCGGTGTTATCTGTGTGTTCTCCAGAGGGCTTGTGTACGTCGTGGAGCGAGCTACCAGCTGGGAGAGGCAGTGATGTACATGTCTAGATTAATACACATGTACAGCGAGATGCACATGTACATATTACTTGAAAGGATGCTTCCGGGGTCAACGCCCCCGCGGTCCGGTACTAGACCAGGCCATGCGTTCAGCAACCTTAGATAATAATAAAAATAATAATAATAATAATAAATAATAATAATAATAATAATAATAATAATAATAATAATAATAATAATAATAATAATAATAATAATAATATTTTTGCTATTGTTCAAGTGTCACTTTTGTGTCAGTAGCATTTAGAGTTTGTGGAATGACACCAGTGTCAAGGTTCACTCCAGTGTGGAACGACACCAGTGTCAAGCCTCACTCCAGTGTGGGATGACACCAGCGTCAAGCCTCATTCCAGTGTGGAATGACACCAGTGTCAAGCCTCACTCCAGTGTGGAACGACACCAGTGTCAAGCCTCACTCCAGTGTGGGATGACACCAGTGTCAAGCCTCACTCTAGTGTCAAGCCTCACTCTAGTGTCAAGCCTCACTCTAGTGTCAAGCCTCACTCCAGTGGACATTTAACACCAGTGACAAAATATTCTTTCACAATTTTTAATGTATATTGATGTGCACGAGTCAGGGGCTGCATAAGAGTGCATGGGTAGCCAACGTCTTCCAACATGGGAATGCAACATGGATCAAACATGGGTATGTAGGCAACATGGGCTCCTGGAAACATGGGAGTCTTCAAACATGGGTTTCCTTTTTGACAGGTGGTGTCAGGGTTGTCACTAATGCTGGCAGTGTCTGGTGCCAACAACATTCACACCACACAACTGTTGGTCTCCTCAGTGTTTCGGTCATTATTTTGCAGAACAAGTCTTCACGGGGACAACGTTTCGCCCTGTGGACAGCTCCATCAGGTCATGACCTGAAAAAGCTCCTCACATAGAGAAACGTTCTCCCAGTGAAAGTCTGTTTCGCCCGTTGCTTCTTTTACATAAATAGTGATCACATAAATGTTAGTTCTTCACAAGACATCGAGGGCCACAACTGGGCTACACAAGGGCTACCTGCGGCCCGCGGGCCCCAGGTTGTGCAACCCTGGTGTAAGTACACTAGGGTGAACGCGGGTCCGCACACACACTAATCAAACCAGTTTGACAAACCGGTCAGAACGGGGATGTTCACTCAAAAAGTGTGTCGGAGGGTGCAAAGTGAGGGAGATGAGCTGAAGTGTGTAGTGTTAGTGTTGGAGACAAGTGTCTGGTGCTGGTGTTGGAGACACAAGTGTCTGGTGCTGGTGTTGGACACACAAGTGTCTGGTGCTGGTGCTGGACACAAGTGTCTGGTGCTGGTGCTGGACACACAAGTGTCTGGTGCTGGTGTTGGAGACACAAGTGTCTGGTGCTGGTGTCGGACACACAAGTGTCTGGTGCTGGTATTGGAGATACAAGTGTCTGGTTTTGGAGACACAAGTGTGTATTGAAGGAGATCTCAATGAATACACTTTCACCATAAGTGTAGTCATACACGCTTTTCCAGAAAGAGTTTTTCGTGTCTCAACAGACGCCAGAAAAACATTAAATACAAATTGTTTCTTGGGCCGGATTTGCATATGATGCGTTTACCCAAATCTAATTTAAGTGAGTAGAAGATTCATTAACATAATGAAGTAACAGAATAAGGCACCAGAGGAAAGCCCTCTCAGCCGAGACTAATCTGAATGCATACCTTTGGAGTTTTTCAAGTTTTAATTAGAACCTACCTACACGAGGGTTCGACAATGGCTCTGTATACTCAGCGACTGAGCCTTCGTATATAGAAGACTATCTCAGAGAATGGGAAGTAATCAGGTATGTCCTTGAACCTTCTCTTCGTCCTTTACACAGACCCCCGTGAACTTTCTCAGTTCTTCTCCCTTGCTGAGTCGTATTGCGGCAACGTTTCGCTCTTCAAGAGCTTTGTCAAGCCAACACCTCCACTACAATATTTTGTCTCTTTCTTCTATCACTTCTTACATTAGATTTCTACTATGCCTTGCCAGATTTAGTGAGGATGGCTCGTCGACTCCAGTTTCACTAATTTCTAGCCTCGGGGACCCGATTGTTTCTACTCTTGGAGCTGTGTATAGTATTTGGTCCACTAGTTCTTCATCCGTCATTATTCTATAGTCTTTCATACTGTGAGTAATTAGTGTGAGTGTGTGTGTGTGTGTGTGTGTGTGTGTGTGTGTGTGTGTGTGTGAAAGAGAGAGAGAGAGTTCTCTTAGCACCAAACCTCTGGTGTTCGTTAGGAGTGCCATCTGTCTATCATTTATTATCACCCCTCCTATGGTCCTGGTTAGGTCCTCCATCTGTGTGGTTCCTGGAGGAGTGTGGTTCACACGACTCTCAGGCACTGATCAGGAAATGTTGCTTCACTTGTTGACAGTGAGACCAGTCATGTGCATAGTAGACGTTACACAAAATACACCTGTATGGAAGTGGTTAAGGGGCACGTCAGTTCCCCTGTTTTCTAATAATACGTTATTTTTTTCCCTATAATCTACCTTGTCCATAATTACTATCGCATTTTTTTTGTCTGTTTCGTAAGGTGAAGTCCAGGATCTTTCCTTAATTCATGGTATAACTTAACAAATCTTTGAGGACAATTGTGGTTGCAGAGGTGTGAGCAAAGCTCAGGCCTATACAAAACAATTGTCCTCAAAAATTTGTTAAGTTATACCATGAATTAAGGAAAGATCCTGGACTTCACCTTACGAAAGCAAAGCAAATGCGATAGTAATTATGGACGAGGTAGATTATAGAGGAAAAATAAATATGGTCTCAGCGTTGACCCCCGAAACTCTCTCCAGGTATTTGGAGACAGAGAAACTCACACGCCTCTTAAGGCGCTCACAGAACACAATAATAATAATAATAATAATAATAATAATAATAATAATAATAATAATAATAATAATAATAATAATATAATATCTTTATTTCTACAAGTACATGTACAAGGTATACAGACCATAGCTGACATCAATGACATGCTACTATATAGAAAGCCGCTTGTTATGCAGAGCATTTAGGGCAAATTAGGTCAGTTTTGTCCCAGGATGCGACCCACACCAGTCGACCAACACCCGGGTACCTATTTTACTGATGGGGAACATTTACAAACGGTGTAATGAAACACGCCCAATGTTTCTGCCCTCGTTGGGAATCGAACCCAGACCCTCGCCGTGTGAAGCGAGAGCTTTAGCTACCAGGCCACGGGGCACTACCACCACATCTACCACACCCTCACCCAACACCACCATCCCTCCGACAACACCCCCACCACGAGGCCAAGGCAGATCTCATATATTCTGCTGCAAATGACCAAGAAAGGACAAGAGGCAGGGGGCGTTATGTTCCATCTCCTTCCCCTCTTGCTCCCCCTCCCCCTCCTGCTGCATCTGGTCGACGTCTTCCTGACCTGCACTACGAGACTCTTTCCCCTCCCCCTCCCAGACCCCCTCATCTTCCCTCTTATCCTTCACAGTCTCATGCCCTCCCCTATGGATGCCATCCCTCTCATCCCCCTTCCATTCCCGCACCCAGCCCCCTCCCTCCCTCCGCCACTTTATACCCCCTCCTCACCCCCTTCCTGGGTGCCTAGCGCTCCTCTCAAACGTTCGCCAGCCTTGTGTGACGCATTGTACATGTGTGCGTTGACGCACTTACTTCACCTGTGTGTGTGTCATTGCTTTGCTTCACCTGTGTGCGTCATGTTTTTGCTTCACCTGTGTGCGTCATCATTTTGGTTCACCTGTCCGCCTTATCGCTCCCAATGTGATTTTTCTTTCTACTTCCTGAATCTTTCTTTCTTTCTATACCCTTCCTTCCACTTCCCGCATCTTCTTTGTACTCTCGCAGCCCGGCTTTGGGCCAGACTTGTTTGGTACAAGCCTGGTCAACCAGGCTGTTGCTGCTGGTGGCCCGCTGCCCCACATATCCATCACAGCCTTGTTGATCTGGCACCTGGTGAAGATACTTGTCCAGTCATCTTTAAGACTTCTACACTTGTTCCATCAGTGTTTCTGATATCCTCTGGTAAGCTGTTGAATAATCTTGGACCCCGGATGTTGATACAGTGTTCTCTTATTGTGTCCACCGCACCCCTCTTACTGAATATTTTACAGACTTCCTTGACGTGAACCGTGCATGAGTGCGTGAGTGCGTGAGTGCAAGCGTGAGGTCGTCTATTTTCGTCTACCATTTAAAAGTTATCCCCCCACCAACTCTCACATTCACCATCATCTTTACTATTTATGATTCCATCTCTCAGAGTAAAAAATAAATAAATAAAAATGAATTTCCATTATATATATATATATATATATATATATATAATGTATGTCTACCTGGAGGGTATTCCGGGGTCAACCCCCCCGCGGCCCGGTCCTCGACCAGGCTTCCGGGTGGATTAGGGCCTGATCATTCAGGCTGTTACTGATGGCCGCGTGTGTGTTTGTGTAATACCTGATAATTGTGCTAGATAAATGTCAGGTAACTGTGTTATATTTGTGATAGATAATTACATTAGGTTATTACCAGCTATTACACACAGGACGAAGGCCACCAGAGAACGGGAGAATGAAGGCCACCAGAGAACGGGAGAATGAAGGCCACCAGAGAACGGGAGAATGAGGGCCACCAGAGAACGGGAGAATGAAGGCCACCAGAGAACGGGAGAATGAAGGCCACCAGAGAACGGGAGAATGAGGGCCACCAGAGAACGGGAGAATGAAGGCCACCAGAGAACGGGAGAATGAGGGCCAACAGAGAACGGGAGAATGAGGGCCAACAGAGAACAGGAGAATGAGGGCCAACAGAGAACAGAAGGCCAACAGAGAACGGGAGAATGAGGGCCAACAAAGAACAGGAGAATGAAGGCCAACAGACAACGGGAGAATGAGGGCCAACAGTGAACGGGAGAAGGCCAACAGAAAACGGGAGAATGGGGGCCAACATAGAACAAGAAAAGGCCAACAGAGAACGGGAGAATGTGGGCCAACAGAGAACGGGAGAATGTGGGCCAACAGAGAACGGGAGAATGGGGGCCAACAGAGAACGGGAGAATGGGGGCCAACAGAGAACGGGAGAATGTGGGCCAACAGAACGGGAGAATGGGGGCCTACAGAGAACGGGAGAATGTGGGCCAACAGAAAACGGGAGAATAACATGCAAAGAACATGAACTATGATTCTAAAGATACTAACTTTCTAAGAAGAAGAGTGTAAGACAGTGGGCAAATAACCTGGCATGGGAGAGAGGCGTGGGGGGGGGGGTTGTAAAGGATGGCTCCTGCCTTAAAAAGCCTAGTGAGAACAAGTGACTACGAAGAAAATCAATGTGGGCTTGGCATCACATGTTTTGAAGGTTCTAATTATCCAGGCTACAATTTCCTTACTTGGAAACTCTTTGTTTTGAAGGTTCTAATTATCCAGGCTACAATTTCCTTACTTGGAAACTCTTTGTTTTGAAGGTTCTATTTATCCAGGCTACCATTTCCTTACTTGGACACTCTTGTTTTGAAGGTTCTAGTTATCCAGGCTACTATTTTATTACTTGGCATCTCTTGTTTTGAAGGTTCTAGTTATCCAATCTATCATTTTCCTTACTTGGCAACTCTTGTTTTGAAGGTTCTCATTATCCAGTCTATTATTTTCCATATTTAGCATATCTTGTTTTGAAGGTTCTAGTTATCCAGGCTACCATTTCCTTACTTGGCATCTCTTGTTTTGAAGGTTCCAGTTATTCAATCAATAATTTTCCCTTGCTGTTGTGATAGTGACACTGGCGTGATCCTCGAGTGTAAAATCTTCTGGCATTATCACTCCTATGTCCCTCACACTCACCTTACTCTCTATGGAGTAAAACGAGTCCGGTGTTTACTCTATTTTTTTCAAATGTGTTCCATAGTGAAATAACTGAAATTTGTCCTCACTGAGCATCATATGGTTGTCATTGGACCACTGGAAGACTTTGCTTATGTCAGTTCATGGAGGTTTGCTGGTTCCTCAGTGGATGTCATTCTCTTAAATTTTAAGTATCGTCTGCAAATGATATAAACTTAATACGACCACCGTGTTAACTGAACACGCCAACCGTGTTAAATGTACACGACCACCGTGTTAACTGAACACGACAATAGTGTTAACTGAACACTACCACCGTGTTAAATGAACACGCCAACCTTGTTAAATGTACACGACCACCGAGTTAACTGAACACGACCACAGTGTTAACTGAGCACGACCACCGTGTTAACTGATCCACTGCACCAGTGGGCAGGGATATAGGATATACATTTAACCAGCCTTGACTGCACCTAACAAGGCCCCTGGTGGCCAAGTGGTGCGCTGCAGGAAGCCTGACACCACTTACACCACCTCACCTCAACAACCACTTAGTCCACTGACGCTTAACCTCAACCACAATCAACGAGAGCCACCACAACTACTACCAAACCTAACTTATTCCACCACCACCACCCCCACCCCTACCCCACCACCCCTACCCCCACAACTTAACCCAGGACTGCCTCCAGCGTTACCACAGTATGCGCTAATTAATTCTAACTTTCATAAGGAGGCAGTAACAAGTTTTTGAACTTTCACTGGTGATTGTGGTTGTTAGGGGTGGTGGTTGTTATTAGGGGTAGTGATGGTAGTTATTAGCGGTAGTGGTTGCTATTAGCGGTAATGGTGGTGGCTATTAGTGGTAGTGGTAATTAGTGATAGCGGTGGTAATTAGTGGAAGTGGTGGTAGTTATTAGTGGAAGTGGTGGTTGTCAGTGGTGTTGGTTGTTATTAGTGATAGTGGTGGTAGTCATTAGTGGTAGTGGTGGTTGTTATTAGTGATGGTGGTAGTTATTAGTGGAAGTGGTGGTTGTTATTAGTGATAGTGGAGGTAATTATTAGTGGTAGTGGTTATGAGTGATAGTGGTAGGGGTTAAGAGTGGTAGTGGTTGTTACTGTATGCCCAGTTGCCTTCATATTTCACGGCTCTGCGGTGCTGCCATCTATAGGCCTACCAATCTCAGCCCACACCACGCTTACCCTGTCTCAGCCGGCCAGCCGAGCTCACTGAGTCAACAAGGTGTACACCGTCTCTCTCCCGGGCATGACTCTCCGGGCCTGGGCAACTTGTCTGTGTACCAAGAACCCCAGTAAAACTACACGTTGCCTCCGAAGCCTTATTATTGACCCCGCTTGGATAAGCACTCAAATCAATTGCGATGTTGTTAGTGGTGGTGGTTGTTGGTGCCGTCAGTGGTCAGTAATGGTGCTGGTGATGGTTATTGTTGTTGGTGGTGATGGTTGTTGGTCGTATATGGTGGTGGTTGGTAATTATGACTTGATAATAGTCCAGAAAGGACCGAAACGTCGTCTAAAGTGTGGAGTGTTTGTCACTTCAACTGTGATTTGAGAAAACTCCTGCGTCAGAAAATATTAAGTTTCTCGTCAAGTTAAGAAAATATAAAAAACTATTTAGTTAATTGCGGAAATAAACAATGCATGGGGGGTCAACCTGGAGTGTTCTGGGGGTCACCGCCCCCGCGGCCCGGTCCCAGACCAGGCCTCCAGGTTGATGGCCTCGTCAAGCAAACTGTTGATGCTAGCAGCTCGAAGTCCAACACATACACCACAGCCTGAATGATCAGCAAATGACTTGAGAAAGTTGTAAAGTTCTCTCTTGAAGGAAGCCAAGAGTCTGCTTATAATCCCCCTTATGTTTGAAGGAAGAGTTTTGAAAAGTCTTGGTCCCTTCACACTTATTGAGCTTTAACTTTGTCGTATAGGGGTATTTGGCACCGTCTGCCAAGCATCTTTCATAGGGAAATTATTTTTATGTAGCAGGTGAACGGGGTCAACATTTCCCCCCAGTGAAAAGCAGGGGCGCCGTGAGTACACTAAGAGATACAACAATAAGTGTCAGAGGTCCAAGACTGTTCAACTGCCTCCCAGCATACATAAGGGGGTCATTACCATTAGACCCCTGGCTGTCTTCAAGAGGGAGCTGGATAGATACCTAACGTCAGTACCTGACCAGCCGGGCTTGACCCCTGACCAGCCGGGCCTGACCCCTGACCAGCCGGGCTGTGGTTCGTATGTTGGATTGCGTGCGGCCAGCAGTAATAACACCCTGGTTGATTAGGCACTGATCCATGGACCATGCCTCGGGGGCGTTAACCCCCGGAACACCCTCCAGGTATATTGACGTCCACTTAGCTTGCAGAGTGCAAGAGATAGTCACTAGCGTCCACTTGGTTTGTAGAGTGAAAGAGATACAGTCACTGGTGTCCACTTGGCTTGCAGAGTTGATAGCCAGCCATAAAATAGCTAATACTCTTCCCATTTAGTGGCGCAATAATCAATACCTCGGTCGCATTTCAGTTTTGATCAAGTTTGCGAGTGTTGCCAGTGAGACAGTACCCGTGGAAGCAGGAGAAGCATCATTTTTATCATTAGCAAACTTGACACACCATCAATGTGCTGCTACCCTGTCACACACAGTCTATCACACAGGATGGGTCACACAGTATTAACACATGACAGTGCTGGGAGACTTCAGGGAGTGGGAGACTTCAGGGAGGCAATGGAATATCGTCAAGTATTCCAGTAAAGGTTCATCAGCTACGGCAGCTTCAAAGGTTTCTTTTCCAGCAGAGCTGGAGTTACTATTAACTGGAAATTACAGGGAGAAGAGATAGAAAGGCAAGAGGGGGAGGAAAAATAAAGAGTAGGGGAAAAAGATGAGAGGGTAGGGGAAAGGAGAGTGGAAAATGGAGAGGAGATAAGGAAAAAATGAGAAAAGGACACCGTCAGTGGACAGACAGCTCGTCGCAGAGGTGATCGAGAGTCGTTGTTATGCGTGAAAAAAGCCCCTAACGACTCTCGGGAGGGGAGAGAGGGATAACGGTAATAAACCACGACAATGGTAACATTAGCTGGTTCCTTCACCGGGAATGGCTCCATCTAGGGCAGGAGAGACACCAGAGCTGGAACAAATTCAAACATCATTTACAACCCTCATACAGCCAGTAAAGCTTTAAAAATTACTGGAAACGCCTCAGATTCCTAAATATGTACTCACTGAAGAGGAGGAGAGATACCTGGAGTCTACCTGGAGATAGAAAGGCAATAATATATACCTGGAAAGTACTTGAGGGCTTAATCCCAAATCTGCAGACTTCCATAACAATACACTGGATGAGAGACATGTAAGAAAATGTGCAATAAACCCTATGAAAAACAGGGGCGCCGTAGGCACAATAAAAGAACATTGTATCAACATTCGTGGTCCCAGACCTTTTTAACATCTTGTCAGAAGATCTCAGAAACACTGCTGGAACAAATGTAGAAGTCTACAAGAATAAACTAGACAGTTTATTCGGACAAGTGCCAGATCAACCAGGTTGTGATGGATTTGTGGGCCAGAGGGCCGCAAGCAGCAACAGTCTGGTTGACCAGGCTAGCAAGAGATAAGACTGGCCTAGTGAGCAGGAAAACTCTGGAAACCCATCAAAGTACTTGAGGGCCTGGTCCCAAATCTGCACACTGCCATAACAACATACTGGAGTGAGAGATATGGGAGAAAGTGTAAAATAAACCCAGTGAGGAGCAGGGGTGCGGTGGGGACAATACGGGAGCACTGTATTAACATCCGGGGTCCCAGACTATTCAACATCTTACCAGAAGATATCCGAAACACGGCTGGAACCAGTGTATAAGCCTTCAAGAGGAAACTGGACAAATATCTTCACCAGGTGCCAGATCAACCAGGCTGTGACGGATATGTGGGGCAGCGGGCCTCCAGCAGCAACAGCCTGGTTGACCAGGCAAGCACCAGACGAGCCTGGCCCATGGCCGGGCTCAGAGAGTAGATACTCTCGAAACTCTTCAAAGGTATATCAAAGGTAACGTATATCAAAGGGATGGGGATAGCTAACTTCCTACGCGACTATCCCTATTCCACTCCTACCATCCACCTACCCACCCAACCACACCTCCTCACCCAGAAACCAGAAACACAAAATGCAACTGAATGCAGAGTGTACAAGGTGTAACATACAGAGACAGAAGACTTGAAGTACGGTATGCAGATGAGCTCATAAAGACTAGAAAGTTTAAAGAATTAACAGGAGTGGGCTAGAATAGTCAATTGGAACAAGCATCAGCCCGGGATGCGGGGGCGGAAGAACCCTGGAAACCAGGTCCAGGTGAAGCACAGGTGGACAGCCAACAACAACACAACCACAGGGATCACAATAAAGGTGTGCACGCCACTAATAGCAACAGGTCGATGAATCAGCAGCCATGTACGGAGGGTTGAATACCACACACTGGGCGGGCCGGACACAGGTCCAAACAGTGGTATATGTGAGACTCACACGAGAGATTCTTGCTTAGGAAGAGACGTCAGCAAGACACAAGTCGAGACATACCTGGCTAAGTCAGGTGTGTTTATGACATCACTGCTGGCAAGGGACTCTACTTGCCACGTATGTACCAAGCCACCCACTGACTTCTACCCACCCACTGACTTCTATCCAGCCAATGACTCCTATCCACCCAATCACCTCCCACCCACTCCAACACACCCACCCACCCAGTGACTCCCCCACCCACCCACGAGGAACACTGCCATTACTGATAAAGGTAAATGCTCTCCACCAGAGGGAATTGAATTCCACCTCTCACAGTTTGCCAATGATGTGAAACTAATGAGAAGATTAAGAACGGCAGAGAAAACAATGTAAACACTGATAACTGTTTGCAGGTGCGGTCAAACATGTGGCTACTGGACTCCAACACAAACAACTATGAACAAGTGGAAGAGAAGACCAGAGAGGAAGCACGGTCCTGTCCCAGACCAGGCCTTCTGCTTGACGGCCTGATCAACCGGACTGTTGGTGCTCTAGCTGCAAGAAGTCCAAACGTACGCACAGGAGCCCAGCTGATCAAGAACCAACTTGAGGGGCCTGGATCACCTTTGCAGGTGCAGCAGCAACATCGGATCACCTTTGCAGGTGCAGCAGCAACATCGGATCACCCCAGCAGGTACAACAGCAACACAGGGCCACCCCAGCAGGTACAACAGCAACACAGGGCCACCCCAGCAGGTACAACAGCAACACAGGGCCACCCCAGCAGGTACAACAGCAACACAGGGCCACCCCAGCAGGTACAACAGCAACACAGGGCCACCCCAGCAGGTACAACAGCAACACAGGGCCACCCCAGCAGGTACAACAACAACACAGGGCCACCAACTTCTCAGAATATTTTAATCAAAATAAATCTTACCGCTGTTGCCTCGCACCTCAAACTTCTCTGGCAATTTATTCCATTTATTTCCCTCTTCTTGTTGTTAGGTAAGTATACTTCAATCTGCCTTCCTATTTTTGTCTGTAACTCGCCTCGCACGGAGGTACCCAGTGGTACCATAGGAGGTAGCCCCCGGAGGTAGCCCCTGGAGGTAGCCGTACAGATGGTAGCCCTAGACATATCTCCCGATGGCAGATGGTACTCGCTACTGACGTTCCTGTCATCATGTGTAGAATACTGAACAAGCTGGGTGACCTGGTCTGGGACCGGGCGGTGGAGGCGATGATTCCCTCAACCATCACTAGATAGATACTATGTACAGGGAAAGAGTGCATGCCATAAAAAGGGAGGGGAGTGTGCAGAGAGAGAGAGTACAGCAAGACGGGTGCACAATGAGAGGGGTACAACGAGAGGGATGCACAATGAGAGGTGTACAACGAGAGGGATGCACAATGAGAGGGGTACACAGTGAGGGATGCACAGTGAGAGGGGTACACAGTGAGGAGTGTACAACGATAGGGAAGCTTTAAAGAAAGAAATACAAGCAGGTGAGTGCAGTTGGAACTGAGGCTCGTTAGTCAACATTGTGTGTGTGTGAAGTGTCCTGGGCATCAACCTTCCAGAGCTGAGAGGATAATACCAGTGGTTAATACCAGAGATCACTGGTATTAACCACTGGTCTCTGCCTGATACCAGCGAACACTGAAGTGGAGATTTCCAGCAAAAAAGCTGCCTGAAAAACAGGCAGCAGACTAACAGAAAAACAGGCAGCAGACTAACAGAAAAACAGGCAGCAGACTAACAGAAAAACAGGCAGCATACTAACACACACAGCCAGGAGACAGTACACATCACTCTATCCACTTGATCAGTGGATAGTGATGGGTACTGTGTCCTGTTCTCACAGGGCTGGGCATAGGAACGCAGGATCGAGTCCTGGCTAGCCGCAGTTCTGTTAATATATATATATATATATATATATATATATATATATATATATATATATGAGCTGTGAGAGTCGAGGAATGGTAGAGGAAAGACACTAACCGTACACCGATGTTTCGCTCACTGACACTTCATGAAGTACCTTGACAAAGCATCCAATGGGTGAAACGTAGCGTGTGAAAATGAAGAGGACTTACAATGGGTTTTTTTTTTTTAAAGGACCTAAGAGTGTAGAAAAGGAGAGTTCGAGATGCATTTAAGATGATGGAAACTGACGACTCGTTTAGGCCAAAGAGATGGAGAAAAGTCTCACGATGGTGGAGAAATGGATTGATGTGGTCTACCTGTTGAGGGTTCCGGGGGGCCACAAACGCCATACACAGTTTCAAAAAACAGGTACGACGGTGCCCCCGAAAGCCAGAATCCAGTACCTGTCGGTCAAGGTATATGAAAAGGCCGTGTCAGAACAGTCTTGTCTTCCGTGCACACACACACACACACGTACACACACGTACACACACGTACACCTTATCAAAGTAACTTACATGAGTTTGGTCGTATGCTGGTGCAGTCTGCTTGCTGTTGTCTCCGCTTACCTGTGAAGGAAGGTTATAGTTATTAGCACACTACTAACCTGCACCACATCTGCTAGCACCTCACACCATCAACCTGCACCACACTTGCTAACACCTCACACCATCAACCTACAGTTCAATTGTTAAGGTCAGCACGAGGCTGCAGCAATCAGCAGGTCAAGAGACAACAGTTCGAAACACTGCAGGCCAGCAGGCTACTAATGTCATCAGGTTAGTGCCAACAGATAAAGGTCAGCAGGCTGGCGTCAACTGACTGGTGTCAGCAGGCTAGGGTCAGCAGACAAAGGTTTTGGGTAAACAGACACTTCATGTTTCACTCACATGTAAGATATATATATATATATATATATATATATATATATATATATATATATATATATATATATATATATACCTGTACATCAACACAACCAGCACCCACGACCCTGCAGCAGCAGGAAGAGGAGGAACTGAAGGGAGGAAGGGCGCCGATATTTCAGTATGTGTATACTGGTTGTAAACACAGGCAGTCATTTACGTCATCTTCCAACTGCCTTGTAAATACTGCTTCTCCCAACACTCTCCTGCCGCCTCTGATATACCGATGACCGGTTGTGAGAGTGACACTGTTGTGAGAGTGGCATTGTTGCGATAGTGACACTTGTGAGAGTGACGCTGTTGTGAGAGTGACACTGTTGTGAGTTACACTGTTGTGAGTGACACTGTTGTGAGAGTGACACTGTTGTGAAAGTGACACTACCTGGAGGGTATTCCGGGGATCAACGACACCGCGGCCCGGTCCACGACCAGGCCTCCCGGTGGATCAGGGCCTGATCAACCAGGCTGTTACTGCTGGCCGCACGTAGTCTAACGTACGAACCACAGCCCTGCTGATCCGGCAGACTTTAAGTATCTGTCCAGCTCCCTCTTGAAGGCAGCCATGGTCCTATTAGTAATTCCCCTTATGCATGGTGGGAGGCTGTTGAACATTCTTGGGCCCCGGACACTTACTTTGTTTTCTCTCAGTGTACCAACGGCACCCCTACTTTTCATCGGGGGTATTTTGCACCGCCTGACCAGTCTTTTACTTTCGTAGGGAGTGATTTCTGTGTGCAGATTCAGGACCATTCCTTCTATAATTTTCCAAGTGTAGATTATAATATATCTCTCGCCTGCGTTCCAGTGAGTACAAGTCAAGTGCTTCCAAGCATTTCCAGTAGTTGAGGTGTTTGATGGAACTTATATGTGCAGTAAAGGTTCTCTGTACATTATCTAGATCTGCAATTTCACCTGCTTTGAACGGAGATGTTAATGTACAGCAGTATACCAGCCTAGATAGAACAAGTGATTTAAAAAGGATCATCGTTGGCTTGGCATATCTTGGTTTGATGTTCTCATTATCCATCCTATCATTTTCTTTGCAGTTGTGATCGTGGCACTGTTGTGGTCCTTGAAGGTGAGGTCCGCAGACATTACCACTCCTAGGTCCCTCACATTATTTTTTCGCTCTATTGTATGATCAGTTTGTAGTATACTCTGTTCTAGTTATTATTTCCTCCAGTTTTCCATAACGGAGTAGTTGGAATTTGTCTTCATTGAACATCATATTGTTTTCCGTTGCCCATTGGAAAACTTGGTTTATATCTTCTTGGAGGTTAACCATGTCCTCAATAGATGGCAGTATCGTGCAGATCCTAGTATCGTCTGCAAAGGATGACACGGTGCTGTGGATTACATCTGTGTCTGTCTGATATGAGAGTGCCACTGTTGTGATCTTTGAAAGGAGAGGTCCTCTGATCATGACTCCTCTGGTCTCTCACATCAGTCTTGCGCTCTACTGGCCGATTCCAGTTTATTTTATACTTCTTTCTAAGTATGTCTTTCCTCTGCTTCCCTCCGCCCGCAACGATGCATGACACATACGGATTTATATAATAATAATAATAATACTTATAATAATAATAATAATAATAATAATAATAATAATAATAATAATAATAATAAGAATAAGAATAATAATTTCCTTTGTTCCAGACTGTACATTCTAAGCGACAGAACACAAGTGTCTACAGTACCTTTGATATACCAGTAGTCAATAATCTTCTCTTGAAAGCTCTCACTGGCCATCCTGTTACTTTTCCTGTTGTCCAGGGCATTTGTCTGTCTCCCTTACACACTCTCCTGTCCTTCCCTACAACTATTCACACTCCCTTAGGTCTATTAATGCCAATAGACATATGCCTCTCACTGCTGCCACCTGTCGGTGGTCGTGGCACACTTATGCCACCCACGACCACCAGCATCCTCATTCAACTCAGGCCCTTCCCAGGGGGGCCAGAGGTGCCCCATCGACCCTGCTACCCCCACCTTCATCCCCTGGGCACGCGGCTGCCCAGACGGGTATCAATAAAAGAGGAAACCCCCCTCTGCCGAGCTTTTTGTCTTCTGTCTCTCAACACTGTCTTCTGTTTCTCTCAACACTGTCTTCTGTTTCTCTCAACACTCTTGTTTCTTTCAACACTGTCTTCTGTTTCTCTCAACACTGTCTTGTTTCTTTCAACACTGTCTTCTGTTTCTTTCAACACTGTCTTCTGTTTCTTTCAACACTGTCTTCTGTTTCTTTCAACACTGTCTTCTGTTTCCCTCACCACTGTCTTCTGTTTCTCTCAACACTGTCTTCTGTTTCTCTCAACACTGTCTTCTGTTTCTTTCAACACTGTCTTCTGTTTCTTTCAACACTGTCTTCTGTTTCTCTCAACACTCTTGTTTCTTTCAACACTGTCTTCTGTTTCTCTCAACACTGTCTTGTTTCTTTCAACACTGTCTTCTGTTTCTTTCAACACTGTCTTCTGTTTCTCTCAACACTGTCTTCTGTTTCTCTCAACACTGTCTTCTGTTTCTTTCAACACTGTCTTCTGTTTCTCTCAACACTCTTTGTTTCTTTCAACACTGTCTTCTGTTTCTTTCAACACTGTCTTCCGTTTCTTCAACACTGTCTTGCTTCACACGTCTTCTGTTTCAACACTGTCTTCTGTTTCTTTCAACACTGTCTTCTGTTTCTCTCAACACTGTCTTCTGTTTCTTTCAACACTGTCTTCTGTTTCTCAACCTGTCTTCTGTTCCAACACTGTCTTCTGTTTCTCTCAACACTGTCTTGTTTCTTTCAACACTGTCTTCTGTTTCTTTCAACACTGTCTTCTGTTTCTTTCAACACTGTCTTCTGTTTCTCTCAACACTGTCTTCTGTTTCTCTCAACACTGTCTTCTGTTTACCGTTCTGTTTCTTAACACTGTCTTTGTTTCTTTCAACACTGTCTTCTGTTTCTTTCAACACTCTGTTCTTCACATGTTCTCTGTTTCTCAACACTGTCTTCTGTTTCTCTCAACACTGTCTTCTGTTTCTATCAACACTGTCTTCTGTTTCTCTCAACACTGTCTTCTGTTTATCTCAACACTGTCTTCTGTTTCTCTCAACACTGTCTTCTGTTTCTCTCAACACTGTCTTATTTCTTTCAACACTGTCTTCTGTTTCTTTCAACACTGTCTTCTGTTTCTTTCAACACTGTCTTCTGTTTCTCTCAACACTGTCTTGTTTCTTTCAACACTGTCTTCTGTTTCTTTCAACACTGTCTTCTGTTTCTTTCAACACTGTCTTCTGTTTCTTTCAACATTCTTCCCTGTCTTCGTTTCTTTCAACACTGTCTTCTGTTTCTCTCAACACTGTCTTCTGTTTCTTTCAACACTGTCTTCTGTTTCTTCAACACTGTCTTGTTTCTTTCAACACTGTCTTCTGTTTCTTTCAACACTGTCTTTTCTTCAACACTCTTTGTTTCTTTCAACACTGTCTTCTGTTTCTTTCAACACTGTCTTCTGTTTCTTTCAACACTGTCTTCTGTTTCTCTCAACACTGTCTTCTGTTTCTTTCAACACTGTCTTCTGTTTCTCTCAACACTGTCTTCTGTTTCTCTCAACACTGTCTTCTGTTTCTTTCAACACTGTCTTCTGTTTCTCTCAACACTGTCTTGTTTCTTTCAACACTGTCTTCTGTTTCTTTCAACACTGTCTTCTGTTTCTTTCAACACTGTCTTCTGTTTCTCTCAACACTGTCTTCTGTCCTTCTCTTTCAACACTGTCTTCTGTTTCTTTCAGCACTGTCTTCTGTTTCTCTCAACACTGTCTTCTGTTTCTCTCAACACTGTCTTCTGTTTCTCTCAACACTGTCTTCTGTTTCTCTCAACACTGTCTTCTGTTTCTCTCAACAATGTCTTCGTTTCTTTCAACACTGTCTTGTTTCTTCAACACTGTCTTCTGTTTCTTCAACACTGTCTTCTGTTTCTTTCAACACTGTCTTCTGTTTCTTTCAACACTGTCTTCTGTTTCTTTCAACACTGTCTTCTGTTTCTTTCAACACTGTCTTCTGTTTCTTTCAACACTGTCTTCTGTTTCTTTCAACACTGTCTTCTGTTTCTTTCAACACTGTCTTCTGCTTTTTCTTCTTTCACACTGTCTTCTGTTTCTCTCAACACTGTCTTCTGTTTCTCTCAACACTGTCTTCTGTTTCTCTCAACACTGTCTTCTGTTTCTCTCAACACTGTCTTCCGCCTCTCGTAACACTGTGTTCTGCCTTCTCTTCTAATCCTCTGTTCCATTTCGTACGAGTAACAATCGTACAGATTTCCACGTCTCCTGGTTATTTTGGACCACCTCCTTGCCAAACGTATGAGGTCGCTTTATTCCGAGTTTCCTTATATGTGGATCAACATGTTTTGTGCGTTCATGTATCTTAACCTAAATTCAACATTGGTTAAAAATTAAAGATAATAATATTTACATGTTTACAAGATACATTTAGAAACTGGGAAAAGCAGAAGACAGTTCGTGTTGCAAAATGAAGTTGCATGTTGCACTAGCAAGGCGACCAGAGGAGACATGATCACGACATGCATAATACTCAGGGTATTGGATAAAGGGGACAGGTTAGGTTAGGTTCGTCAGGAAACACGACAAGCGTTTCCTGACGCGGGTCTTAGTCACATGATGACCGGCAGCTGGAGCTTTTGGTCATCTGACCGAGGCTTTCCACTGGCTTACCCCTGCATCCCTTTAAAAATTAGGGTTCAAGTTGAGACACGAAGCTGGAGAAAAAGAGGAATCTCAGGTCTCTCAGGAAATAACTGGTTCAGGGTGAAAAAGGTAATTATACACATTATACACAGCTTCAAGAGTGAGGATGACTGAGCCCTGGAGGACAGAAACCACAAAAAAACAGTAGATTACATGCTGAGAGGAGGGAGAGGCATGGAACTATGACTCGACCCCTACCAGTGCAACTAAGTGAGTACACACTCGCCAGAAACATCAAGTGTCGCACAAGGAAAGACGTTGTAAAAACATCTGAGTAATTAGCAAAACTAATTAATTTACAGAAAGTAATTACTAATTATAAAATGATATAAACAAGAGACAGTCTGGGAGAGATATTTTTATTAAACAAAAATTAATTACATCAGCACTGTGTTGCAACCCTATTCTATATGATAGTTGCACAGTGGGAACTGAGCTAGCTTTAGAGGAGACAGACAGAGAGAAGAGAGAGAGAGAGAGAGAGAGAGAGAGAGAGAGAGAGAGGAGCGAGAGAGAGAGAGAGAGAGAGAGAGAGAGAGAGAGAGAGGGGATGGATGGAGGAGAAAAAAAAGAGATTAGGGGGAATGAAGAAGGTAGGAAGAAAGGCATGATAAATGAAAGGATGTAGGGAGCCAGGGAGGGAGAAAGGAAGGAAAAGGGAGGGAGTAAAGAAGAGGGAGAAGTGGGGAAAAAGAGGAGTGGGCGAGGTCAGTGAGAGACCTCGGAGCATTATTAATGTAATATGTGGGAATAGCACTCATTACTCTCATTACCCTGGTGTAACAGAGGGGCCCCTCGCTGACATGGCAACACCAGGGGCCCCCTGAGAGGGATGGTGGGCCCTCGTCAGCATAGCAACACCAGGGGCCCCTTGAGGACGGTGGGCCCTTGTCGGGATGGCAACACCAGGGACCCCCTGAGGAGGGTGGGCCTTCGTCGGCATGGCAACACCAGGGGCCCCTCGTTGTCATGACAATAACAGAATGCCCCTGAAAGGGAGGTTCTTGTTGTCACCAGAGCCTCTTGATATCTCCTCTGAGTGACATACCTTACCACTGATATACCTTTGATGAGTTTCGAGGGTCTTATTATTCCCGGAGCCCGGCCATGGGCCAGGATAGTCTAGTACTAGCCTGGTCAACCAGGCTGTTGCTGACCCACATATCCATCACAGCCTGGTTGATCTGGCACCTGGTGAAGATACTTGTCTAGTTTCCTCTTGAAGACTTCTACACTTGTTCCAGCAGTGTTTCTGATATCTTCTGGTAAGATGTTGAATAATCTGGAATCATGGATGTTGATACAGTGTTCCCTTATTGTGCCCACCGCATCCCTTCTCTTCACTGGGTTTATTTTGCACTTCGTCCCATATTTCTCGCTCCAGTATGTTTTACGGCAGTTTGCAGATTGGGAACCAGGCCCTCGAGTACTTTCCAGGTATATATTATAATTTATCTCTCTCTCCTCCACTCCAGTGAGTACATATTTAAAACTTTAAGGCGTTCCCAGTAATTGAAATGCTTTACTGGCTCAATGTGTGCCATAAACGATCTCTGTATTTGTTCCAGCTCTGATATTTCTCCTGCCCTGAACGGGCCCGTCAACACTGAGCAATATTCCAAATGAGGGAGCACTAGCAATTTGAAAAGTGTCACCAGTGGCATTATTTTCCTTGTGTTGAAGGTTCTCATACCCACCCCGTCATCTTCCTGGCTGTTGTGACCTTTGTCATATTGTGTTCTTCGAAAGAAAGGTCAGCTGACATAATTATTCCCAAGTCTTTCATGTGTTCCTTTCGTTCTATTTGACGATCCTCTTGAGTTTTGTATATAGTGTTCCTTTTGAGTTCTTCATTCTTTCCATACCTAAGCAGCTGAAACTTATCACCATTGAACGTCATGATGACCACTGGAAAACACTTCTTAAATCTTCCTGTAATTTTTCACTACCTTCTACCGTAGTGACTTTCATGCTTATTTTAGTGTCATCTGCAAATGATGATACAAAACTGTGGCGGGTGTTTATATATGTCTGCTATGAGGATGAGAAACAGCAGAGGTGCCAGGACAGTGCCTCGCTGATACTGGATTTCATTCTGTTTACTACTTTTTGTGTTCTGTGTTAGTAATCCGAAAATCCATCTGCCTACCTTCCCCGTAATGCCCATGGTCCTCATTTTGTGTGCAATCACCCCATGATCCCATTTGTCAAACGCATTTACAAAATCTGCGTAAATCATATTTACGATTTGGTTGTCTTCCAATTCCTCAGTAATTCTGTCACAGTGGTTCAGCAGCTGTGACAGGCATGATCGTCCTGCTCTAAAGCCATGCTGGTTTGGGTTATGAAGATTGTGCAGTTCAATGAAATTTGTAATCTGCCGTCTCATCAATCTTTCGAAGATTTTTATGATGTGAGAAATTAGGGCTACTGGTCTGTAATCTTTAGCTAGTTCTCTACTACCTCCCTTATGCAAAGGAGCTATGTCTGCACTCTTTAAGGTCTCTGGTATTTTCCCTAGATCTAGGCTCTTTCTCCAGAGAATACTGAGGGCTCGTGCTAGTGGTACTTTACATTTTTTTTTATGTAAATAGGGCATTCCATGAATCTGGTCCAGGTGTTAAGTAAACACAAGAATGTTCTAAGTAACACAGGTAAACACAAAAATGTTCTGAGTGGCACTGGTAAACAAAAGAATACTCTGAGTGACACTATAAACACAAGAATACTCTGAGTGACACTATAAACACAAAAATACTCTGAGTGACACTATAAACACAAGAATACTCTGAGTGACACTATAAACACAAGAATACTCTGAGTGACACTATAAACACAAGAATACTCTGAGTGACACTATAAACACAAGAATACTCTGAGTGACACTATAAACACAAGAATACTCTGAGTTACACTATAAACACAAGAATACTCTGAGTGACACTATAAACACAAGAATACTCTTGAGTGACACTATAAACACAAGAATACTCTTGAGTGACACTCGTCAACAAACTTGCTCTTCCACAAACACACAGCAACGACTGAAGATTAAGAGTCCACGACTCACTTTGCTCCTATTTTTTATAATTATTTAAATATAATTTGCATAGTTGTCACCTTGCCAGAGTGGTCTGCCAACACCCTATGCTAAGAGTACTTGCACTTCTTGATCTGCTTTGCAAGCATCATAAACAATCCGTCAGAGTGCAACTGGTCTGTCAGTTAGTCTTTGCGAGTTGGTCTGGTGTGGTCTTGACGGACAGTTCTAGTGTGGTCTTAATCACTTGTCTTCCTCCTGATTTAAGTACAAACAAAACTATAATACAGCCCCTGAACTACTTACTGTATAGTTATTGGTTCTTGTATAATACAACGCTATACTTCTGTTCTGTAAACACAAATCTTAAATATTTAAAAAAAAAAAAAATACATGACCCCAGGGCCTTCTCATCTGCCGGAGTTTTGGAACGCCATAGTGTTAATGAAATGCAAGAAATACCATTAGCACCAGCACTCTAGTTGCAGAGAGTGCAAATTCATGGCACTAGAGTGCAGACAAGCTGCACTAACATCAACCATCATGAAAGATTTGTCTAACCTGGAGTCTACCTGCGGTTGATTTTGTGGGTCAACGCCCCGGCAGCCCGGTCCCTGACTAGGCCTCTTGATTGCTGGCCTAATCAATCAGGCTACTGGTGCCCGCCACCGGCAGTCCAATGTATGCACCACAGCCCGGCTGATCAGGAAACTGGTTTGAGGAATCTGTCGAGTTCCATCATGAAGACAGTGATCAAGACAGTTGCCTCCGTAGAAGAACTACAATAAGTAGTGACATCAGCTTGCAACATAAAACACAAGATTGCAGCATAAAACATCAGCTTGCAACATAAAAACATCAATTCGCAACATAAAACATCAGCTGGCAATATATATACATAAGCTTGCAACATATAAACATAAATTTGCAACATAAAACATAAGCTTGCAACATAGAAACATCAGCTTGCAACATAGAAACATCAGCTTGCAACATAGAAACATCAGCTTGCAACAAAATCACCAGCTTGGTCAACAGTGACTCATTCAAAATACGTCGAAACGGCAAGAAGGAGGAATTAAAAAAAAATCTTCAAAACGTAGTAAACGTTTCGAAAGACTCGAGAGAGCGGGTAAAACATCTAGGGGGAAATTAGTTTTCCTGCGTCGTGGCCTCGAGAAATTATAACAGAACAAGTGTAGCCAGGACCAGGAAAATGATAAGGGACATTATGAGAACTTTCAAAAACAAAAACATTCCACTTTTACTCTCACATTAAAAAAGATGTTTTGTTTTCACAGTTCCTTTAAAAACAGGCGAACTAAATATATATATAGTGTGTGTGTGATATATATATATATATATATATATATATATATATATATATATATATATATATATATATATATATATATATATCAGAGGCAAAAAACTCAACTGAAATAAATAAGACGTTTTACTGCAGTATCAAAACCTTTACAAGCTTTTTAAGACATTTGTAAAGTTTTCCACATGACAGTAAAGCGTCTCGTTTGTTCCACTTTGTTCACATACCATTTCCGTTATGAAGCTTTAAACTACTGAAAACGCATTCGACAACGTCTAATGCGTTCCCTACCTTTGATATACCTTTGATGAGTTTCGAGAGCTTTTTCTACTCCCAGACCCCGGCCCTGGTTAGGTTAGGTAAGGTTGGTCAGGAAACAAGACAAGTGTTTCCTGACGCGGGTCTTAGCCATGTGATGACCCGCCACTGGACCTTTTGGTCATCTGACGAGGCCTTCCACTGGCTTACCCGTCCACCCCTATAAAAATTATGGTTATAATTGTGACCATTCTTGTGTGTATACCCGGCCCTGGGCCAGGCTTGTCTGGTGTTTGCCTGGATGATACCGAGGATCAAGTCCCGAGCCGACACACTACCTTCCCAAATTAAATTGGTGAGATATATAAGAGGAAGCGTAAGGTACACATAAGTACACTTATCATACATAGTAACATATGCAAGAAAAGCCACGAGGGGGGAGGGATGGAAGTATTCAGCTCAAGATCTTTCATACGTCTCCGTGCGTCATCAGGAGCTATGCAATGTTGCAAGGGTAGCAACAGGCGGAAATAAGAGAAAGTTTTCTGAGAGTAAGGTAGTGTGGTAACGCCAGTGGAAGATCTTGAGCTGAAGATGTCCATCTCCCGTGACTTGTCTTGCACTGTTAAGATCGCCTGTCTGTGAGTGTATTGCATTTTAACACGTGTGTAAATTACCTAGGATAACACATGAAAGTCAGAGTGACTTATTTCCATTAACGTCCATTATTTGCATGGAAAAAAACAGAGGCTCCAGAGGCACAATAAGAGAACACAGTGTCAACATTCATGATCCAAGACTCTCCAACCTGCTACCAGCAAATATCAGAAATATCCAAACAAGAGTAGAAATCTTCAACCCGACACTACACCGGGAGACCTGGTCAAGGACTGGGCCGCGGGGGCGTTGACCCCCGGAATACCCCCCAGGTAGACTCCAGGAAGGTATGTGATCAACCAGACTGTCATATATTTAAGTGAGCCTGCACGAGACTTCGGTTAGTAGCAACAGTCTAACTAATCAGGGAGTCGCCAGGAAGACGTTCAAAACTCCTAAAAGGTGTTTATAAAAAAAAAAACTACAAATAATTCGCAAAAACAAAAGAGCCGCTGTAGAAATAAAGCGTGGGACCGAACCCGTTAACTGTCGTTAATTATGGAACGTAAACTGTACAAGGAGGGGGGGGCAAGGGGGCATGATACCCCTCTCCTTCAAGTTTATGTTGGCTGTAAACGAGGAAAATAACCCTTTCCCCTCCCCCTCCCCCTCCCACCTCCCTTTACCTACTTACTCTCCCCTCCTCTCTCTCTCTTTCTCTCTCTCTCTCTCTCTAGTAACCTGGTAGCGGGGGCGATTACCCCCGGAATTCACGGATGGTAGGTACAACTTATTCTTCAACCTCTCCTTTGCTTAGTTTACCTTGTGACCTGTAACCTGTAATTTGTTACCTGTGACCTGTTACTTGTAACCTGTGATTTGTTACCTGTGACCTGTTATATGTAACCTGTACCCTGTTAACTGTGACCTGTTACCTGTAACCTGTTACCTATGACCTGTAACCTGTGATCTGTAACCTGTAGCCTGTTACCTGTGGCCTAAAACCTATGAAGTGAAACCTGTGACCTGTAACCTGTCATCTGTAACCTGTGACCTGTAACATATAACCTGTGACCTGAAACGACCTGCGTAAATAAACGCACACAGGGACACGCTGAACAAGGAATCTCCATTAAAATAATTACGTAAAATATATTTAATTTTTTTCAACATCACGGCGAGGTGGGGGTGAGTGACCCCCCGAACAACCTCCGGGTAAGCAGACTCCAGGTAGGAAACAGCCGGGCAACAGGAGCTTGGTTTGGGGGAAGGGAGTCTGGCACCAACAGCCTGGTTGATCGGTCCACCAAGCAGGTCTCGTCTGGTCTGAGGACAATTCCAGGGACCAGGTGGTCTTTGGAATTGCGTCTTCAGGTAACGCAGGAATATGCAGACCGAAACGTACACTAGGCACATGCAGACATGCACAAAACACAAACAAGCAAAAAAACATAAAAAACAAGCATTAACACTCAAAAACAAACACACTGGTACATACACAAAAAACGAGACAAACACACACACATAAACGCAGAATACGCAGACAAACACAACAAAAACACGTCAACAGGCAAAATAAACACATCAAACAACCAACACATCGACGAAAACACACGCAGACACACACAACGAACACTGGCAGGCTCACACAAAACACACAGACATACAAACACGCCGACAAACGCGACACAAACACACAAAAAACACGGGCCCGGGGGTCGGGTTGATGCCAGCTGCAGCTTCTCGCCCACACGGGTATGTGCAAGCTGAGAATTTATTATCTGGATGAAAACAAAGCAAGATGCAAGGCAGGGTTGGGCAGGAACAACCACCGGGTGTGCAATGCCACTGTGAAGGTGCAAGATGGCATTGTGTAGGTGTAGTGCCACCGTGAAGGTTTAAGGTGGCATTGTGTTGGTGTCAAATGCCACTGTGAAGGTGAAAGGTGGCACTGTGTAGGTGTAGTGCCACCGTGAAGGTGTAAGGTGGCATTGTGTTGGTGTCAAATGCCACTATGAAGGTGCAAGGTGGCACTGTGTAGGTGTAGTGCCACTGTGAATGTGTAAGGTGGCATTGTGTTGGTGCCAAATGCCACTGAAGGTGCAAGGTGGCACTGTGTAGGTACAATGCCACCGTGAAGATGCAAAGTGGCATTGTGTTGGTGCAAAGTGCCACTGTGAAGGTGCAAGGTGGCACTATGCAGGTGCAAAGTGTAAGTTTATTAACGTACAGTTACACAAATTATCATACATAGTAACATATATGCAATAAGATCACAGTGAACAGGTAACATCACATCATGCAAAAACAACCACATTAAAAAAATAAGTGAAATTCCAAGCATTTTCGTGATTTCTCATATTATGAAAGACCTGAATAATACAACAGCAGAAGGCTTATAAGGCTGAGATATCACCTCACGGTCACGTCCGACATTATACACGTTCCAATACGTTGCGGGTTGGATGGTCAAGGATTTGTTAAACATAGCTAAGATTCTTCCCAAATTTTATGATTTGTCATAGATTAAATTCTTCCCAAAATTTATTAATAATAAATTAATCTAATTTGTATAATCCTAAACCAATATTTATATTAAAATAAAAGTATCATAATGTATATAAAAAAGGTCAAAGTCACTTATATCCAGTGGCACTGTGAAGGTGCAAGGTGACACTGTGTCGGTACAGTGTCATTCTTTAGGTGCAAAGTGGTATTGTGTAGGTGCAAAGTGGCACTGTAAATGCTGACTGGCATTATCTAAATGCAAATCGGCACTAAAAGTGTGTAGATTTGCCTGTAGACAATTCCAAGCTCACTGTCCCTGTGGCCAGGTCCTAGACCAGGCCTACTCGTTGAGGCCTAATCAATCAGGCTGTTGCTGCTGGCCAGCACGCAGTCCAACGTAAGAACAACAGCCTGGCTGATCAGGAACTTGAGGAATTTATCAAGTTTCTTCCTAAAGACAGCCAGGGGTTTGATGGTACTTCACTTTAAGCATGAAGGGCGGGTGTTGAAGAGTCGTGGTCCCTTTACACTTATCGAGTTATCTCCCACTGCACCCCTGCTTTTCGTTTGGGTATTTTCCACGGTTTTCCGAGCCTTTTGCATTCGTAGGGAGTGATTTCTGTGTGCAGATTTGGGGACCCATCTCCAGAATTTTCCCAGTGTAAATTATGATGTATCTTTCATATGATCCAGAGCCTATAATTCGAGGGACTTCAAACATTTCCAATAATTATGGTTCATCATTAAATTCATATATCCAGTGAGGGTTCTCTGCACCTGCTCTACGTCTTCAATTTATTCTTCCTTAAAACGGACTATTAGTGTATAGCAACATTCCAGCTCGGAGTACTCCGGTATAGTGATCTAATCGCACTATTTTTTTTCAAGACTCCTGAATGACATTCTTATATTTGTCAGCTCTGAACACACAGCTTTTTTTGTTGGTTAATGTGCGTCTCAGACGAAACATCTGGCGAGATATAACACACTCACGGGTCACTTTCTCTTCACGATTCTATGAGTCAAAAGTCTCGCAGACCTTCTACTTCCTGGTCCCAGACTTTTAACCATGCATTTGCAAGGAGTTAGAATTGCAGCACTCATTGGTTGGACCCTTCTTACAGCTTGATCAAGTGTTCCTGTTGCATGGGGCAGTTCTCTTCTATCCGTATTCTCCTCGTTAGTGCTGCATCATAGTTACGACCACTAAACCCCAAACACTGATACGTAGGAGTCAATTTCACATCAAGGTTATTAAATTGTACAGGATCAGTGTGAGTGTCAGCCTGGGAGGGCCTGTCGTGCCATAAGCTCCTCAACACATGAGTCTGCCTCAGGTTATACTAACTTACAATATGCTTTGGAAGGATGGTCCTGGAGCTGGTTATGGCGCACTGGAAGGGGAACAGAAGGGATGGACGCCCTGGCGAGGGGTAGAACATGGTTATGGTGGTTCTGGTGTTATATGTAGGTTACTTGTAGTCGGTGTCGGGGGGGTTCGCCTTTCCCTTGTCCCGGTCTCAGTCCAGGCCACCTGGTTGCTGGCCTGATGGACCAAGCTGTTGGTGGCAGCGCTGCAATTTAGCTTGTCTTGAATGGAGTTGTTAACATACAGCAACATTCTTGTCTTGAGAGAACAAATGACTCCAAGGGTATCATCAATGGCCTGACGTCTCATTAAACCTTGACGTCCCATTAAAGGTTCATCAGATACGGCAGCTTCAAGGGTTTCGTTCCTGCAGAGCTGGAGTTACTATTGCTTGGAAATTACCATCTCTCAGGATAACCTATTCAACAAACACCGGCGCAACAAAAATTATATACTCTCGTAAAAGAGGGGAAAAAAAGAGCTACATAATATATCTAAAATACATGCATATAGACAATGTATATTCAATATTGCTATAGCTTCTCTCTTATTATTTAGCAAAATTGAATACATCGGCAGTGTGCTGCTACCCTAGTCAGTCTGAGCTGGACTTCAGTAGGGCGACGAGGATATCGTCGGGAGACTTCAGTAGGGCGACGAGGATATCGTCAAGTGTTCCACAATGAGTCCATCAGCTATGGCAGCTTCAAATGTTTGTTTCAAACAGCGCTGAAGTTACTATCACTGAGGAATTACCATCTCTCAGGATGGAAGGGGAGGGAGGGGTTGGTTGTGACGCTGGTGGGGAAGAGGGGTTGGTTGTGACGCTGGTGGGGAGGGAGGGGTTGGTTGTGACGCTGGTGGGTAAGAGGGGTTTGGTTGTGGTGCTGGTGGGAAAGGCTGGAAGGGAGGGTATTATATAGTAGTGGTTGTGGTGGTGGTGGTTGAGGGAGGGTGAGTGTGTCCTCAGAGGGGACACCAACCGTTACATCTGCTGTACTGGACAATACTCTCTGCTCTCCCAGGCTTCCCAAGCACCAGGGATGAAAGCATATCTAGCCTAAGTAAGTTTATTCAGGTATACACAAATACAGTTACATAGATTATCATACATAACAGCATATGTGTAAAGAACCTAGGATAACCAAAAACGTCAGACACAGTGGCTTATTTTCACCTGTCGCGGCAGGTAACAAACCCGCACTACTACCTGGAGTCTACCTGGAGGGCATTCCGGGGATCAACGCCCCCGCGGCCCAGTCCATGACCAGGCCTCCTGGTGGATCAGGGCCTGATCAACCAGGTTGCGCTACTCTGCTTTGCCATAATATACTGCTCACCTCCTTCCCTCTCTCTTGCCCTCTCCACTCCCTCTTCTACTCTCTGCTCTTGTTTATTTTCTTCCCTTGTATTATTATACACATGTACTACCTCCTCACATTTGTACTGTAATTCAAGCACCAATCACTCTCCTAACCCTATGTTATTATATCTTCTTATCGCAATGCTTATTAAGAATTAACTGAGTAAATTTACAGTCAAATGTAGGCTATGTTTTGCCTGAGATGCTATGCATTCTTTGGCCCTCCAGTTTAGTGTGTCCTCTGCAGTAATACTGAAATATACGTTAGTGTATACGCCGGACCAGCATTCGTAATAACCTCCATTAATGTTACAGCGAACTGTCTTGGTAAAACTTCCAAGAAATTGTTCTTGCCAAAACTCCAGGAGGAGTTAAAAGTTATTTTTAAGGCTGACAGATATATTCTGCATCACCAGTGTCAAGAATATCGCCTTTAACACAACTGTAAAGCAAACTTTATAGAAATAATGTGAAAGAACACAGATGCAACTAATGTGACATTTTACTGTGGCAACGTTTCGCTCTCCAGGAGCTTTGTCAAGCCGTTACAAACAATACAGGGACACTGAGGGTGTATAGAAGTACAGAGTGAGGTACAAACCTTAATGCAATCGTTGTAGATAGTAGTAGTAATAGTAGTAGTAGTAGTAGTAGTAGTAGTAGTAGTAGTACAACTATTATGCTTTGCACCTCACTCAGTAGCTATATATACCCTGTGTGTCCATGTATTGTTTGTAACGGCTTGACAAAGCTCCTGGAGAGCGAAACGTTGCCACAATAAAATGTCACATTAGTTGCACTAGTGTCCTTTTTACTTACCATATTGTCGGTAATTCTACCAACATTATTACTATTTATTTTTCATCTTCCCATACCTTCGATCCTCCTCCTCCTCCTTCTTCTTCTTCTTCTTCTCCTCCTCCTCCTGCTCCTCCTCTTCCTCCTGCTATCTCCCTGCACAAATTATTACCCGACACATGATACATTCTCCTGACAAATTCAATCCCATGCGCAAATACATTAATGTTATTTTATAGCTTTAGGAGATACTGTGCTGAGAGGGGTACTGATGTAGTGTCCAGCACGCTAGTGTCCAGCACGCTACAGTGTCCAGCACGCTAGTGTCCAGCACGCTACAGTGTCCAGCACGCTAGTGTCCAGCACGCTACAGTGTCCAGCACGCTAGTGTCCAGCACGCTACAGTGTCCAGCACGCTACAGTGTCCAGCACGCTAGTGTCCAGCACGCTAGTGTCCAGCACGCTACAGTGTCCAGCACGCTAGTGTCCAGCACGCTACAGTGTCCAGCACGCTAGTGTCCAGCACGCTACAGTGTCCAGCACGCTAGTGTCCAGCACGCTACAGTGTCCAGTACGCTACAGTGTCCAGCACGCTAGTGTCCAGCACGCTACAGTGTCCAGTACGCTACAGTGTCCAGCACGCTAGTGTCCAGCACGCTACAGTGTCCAGTACGCTACAGTGTCCAGTGTCCAGCACGCTACAGTGTCCATCACGCTACAGTGTCCAGTGTCCAGCACGCTACAGTGTCCAGTGTCCAGCACGCTACAGTGTCCATCACGCTACAGTGTTCAACACACTGAACACATACAAGAGAGAGGAAGTTAATGTCTGAGCTGGATGTAGACACAAACTTTCTGGTCACACATTGTTGCCTGCACCACCTGCGGTCTACATATTTCTGGTCACACATTGTTGCCTGCACCACCTGCGGTCTACATATTTCTGGTCACACATTGTTGCCTGCACCACCTGTGGTCTACATATTTCTGGTCACACATTGTTGCCTGCACCACCTGCGGTCTACATATTTCTGGTCACACATTGTTGCCTGCACCACCTGCGGTCTACATATTTCTGGTCACACATTGTTGCCTGCACCACCTGCGGTCTACATATTTCTGGTCACACATTGTTGCCTGCACCACCTGTGGTCTACATATTTCTGGTCACACATTGTTGCCTGCACCACCTGCGGTCTACATATTTCTGGTCACACATGTGGGTTCCGGTTTTCCCAGTCAATTTATGTCCTGGATTCTAATTGTTGTCATGTTTTCCTCATATTCTGTTCTTCACCTCATGCTGTTCGGTGGGGGGTTGTATAATACTGATATCTCAGGTCTTCTTGTTTGGTGGGGGTTGTATAATACTGATATCCCAGGTCTTCTTGTTTGGTGAGGGGTTGTATAATACTGATATCTCAGGTCTTCTTGTTTGGTGGGGGGTTGTATAATACTGATATCTCAGGTCTTCTTGTTTGGGGGGGGGTTGTATAATACTGATATCTCAGGTCTTCTTGTTTGGTGGGGTTGTATAATACTGATATCCCAGGTCTTCTTGTTTGGTGGGGTTGTATAATACTGATATCCCAGGTCTTCTTGTTTGGTGGGGGTTGTATAATACTGATATACCAGATCTTCTTGTTTGGTGGGGGTTGTATAATACTGATATCCCAGGTCTTCTTGTTTGGTGGGGGTTGTATAGTACTGATATCTCAGGTCCTCTTGTTTGGTGGGGGTTGTATAATACTGATATCCCAGGTCTTCTTGTTTGGTGGGGGGTTGTATAATACTGATATCTCAGGTCTTCTTGTTTGGTGGGGGTTGTATAATACTGATATCCCAGGTCTTCTTGTTTGGTGGGGGGTTGTATAATACTGATATCCTAGGTTTTCTTGTTTGGTGGGGTTGTATAATACTGATATCCCAGGTCTTCTTGTTTGGTGGGGGGTTGTATAATACTGATATCCCAGGTTTTCTTGTTTGGTGGGGGGTTGTATAATACTGATATCCCAGGTCTTCTTGTTTGGTGGGGGGTTGCATAATACTGATATCTCAGGTCTTCTTGTTTGGTGGGGGTTGTATAATACTGATATCCCAGGTCTTCTTGTTTGGTGGGGGTTGTATAATACTGATATCTCAGATCTTCTTGTTTGGTGGGGGGTTGTATAATACAGATATCCCAGATCTTCTTGTTTGGTGGGGGGTTGTACAGTTGGTTGTTAATGATTCTGCTCAGAAATATTTTCAATTCGTTGGTGTTTGTGTTTTCCAGCTTCTTGTATTTCTAATTGTTGTGTATAATAAGCACAGTTCCTCCCAGTTGTACTTACCTACTTGTGTTTGCAAGGGTCGATTTATAACTCTGGACCTCCGCTTCTTAACTCTTATCGATTTCTATACAAAAGATGTCTGTACTAACCGAGGTGTACTCACCAAGTTGTACTCACCGAGATGTACTCGCCAAGTTGTACTTCCCGAGTTGTAATTTCGGAGATCAAGACTCAGCTCTTGGCTACTCAGTTACTAGACTACTTTCACCGGCATCACTGACTTCTGGCCTTTTCAACTTTATCATATCTACTCTTGAAGCTGCATACTGAGTTTGCCTCCACCAATGCCTCATCCACCACCGCCTCTATGTATACACTCACCTATTTGTGGTTGCAGGGGACGAGTCGCAGCTCTTGGCCCTGTCTCTTCGCTGGTCGCTACTAGGTCCACTCTCTCCCTGCTCTAAAAGCCTAGTCGTACCTCTTCCTGTGTATGTGTATGTGTACGTACGTGTGCGTGCGTGCTGGCCGCACCTGACACACGTCTCAACACAAAACACACAGGTCTGCTTATACTATTCTTTACGTACAACAATTACAGATGAAACCAACACTGGTAATTATACGTTATATCACCAGTAACCTTATTACTCCAGCCTAGTAAACCAGTAGCCAGGATATTCGTTTATAAGAAAACAACCTGAAATTATGCTGATTATAGGAATTATGTAGACCAAAAAATGTGAGATTATTGGTCGGTCGCTCAAAAATTATTACTGCTGGTATGATTCTTGTGGGTATTACAAAATACCTTTGGAGTGGTTATTACTGGGTTTTTGTTTTTTAGCTAAGGCGTACCTGTGACCTGTTTCGAGGGTTGTCGTTGCTTTGTCTGCTGTGCCTGAGGTCAGGCAACCAACCTGGTTGACTGCCTGATCAACCTGGCAGAAGTGTGTTGACGTATGGTGGGTGTGGTTGTGCTCATTGACTTGTTGTATATCACTGGCACTTAGTACTGAGAAGATAAAGAATAAGACACTTGTGCAACATCTGGGTATCTTTATTTGTAGACGTTTCGCCCTCCAGTGGCTTTATTAATACAACATATGGACATAAGAAAATTGTAGAAATATATATAACAGACAGTGGAAGACGAGGTAATCAGTCCCTCACCTAGGAGCAGCTGCTCACTAACTTGCACTTGCGGGGAGTCCCAGAGTCACGTCCAGCTTTCTAACTTTTAATATCTGCTAGTTCTTACTCCACCGGCCCCTATTACGTCTTGTTATCGTAACTGCGCATTAAGTTTGATTACTT
Source organism: Cherax destructor (assembly GCA_009830355.1). Taxonomy (NCBI): domain Eukaryota; kingdom Metazoa; phylum Arthropoda; class Malacostraca; order Decapoda; family Parastacidae; genus Cherax; species Cherax destructor. Next base: position 69,342 of record WNWK01002366.1, read on the forward strand.
TCTTCCACTTTCTCACCACCCTTTAAACTGAACGGTAGGGACCTGGGGGTAACCATGTAGGAAGCTCTCTACGTTGAAGAATCACAATAGTGTTATACAGATCCGCAAGGAAGATGTTAGGTTGGATAACTAGAACCTTGAAAACAAGAGCATTCAAGCCAATGATGATACTCTTTAAGGCATTTGTATTCCCTAGACTGGAATACTGCTGTACATTAACAGTCTCAGTTAACGAAAATTGCAGAACTGAAGATTTTGCAAAGAAAAATTACTGCCAGCACTAGTTCAGTCAAACACCTTAACTATTACCTTCCTGTAAGGGTCCGTAAACATTAACATGGCAAAACATCAATGTACCTCTCTAGATTTACATAAAATATCAAAGTCTTCAAAGATAACATTCAAGCATGAGGCAGTACCTTGACATTCAAAGATAACGGGTTACTGAATTGCTGAAAAACACAGTTATGTTGCAACAGAAGAGAGATAGCCTTAACCGAGAGATCACAGAATTAGAGCAAAAACTTAAGATGTCATACCTGACAGAAGAAGTACAAAGGGAACAAAGAGCCATACAGGATATTGCAAGAAACCCAAAATATTTCTACTCCTATGCAAAATCCAAGCTAAGAACTACCTGTAGAATTGGACCATTATTGAGAGGAGATTCGTATACGGACGATGAACAGGAAATGAGTGAAATTCTAAAAGAACAGTAGAGTCAGTGTTCAGCAACCCACTAAATGACAGCAAGGTAGAAAATGCAGAAATATTTTCACTCCAGCAGAAGGCTGCGCAGACCACCTAACCGACATTAGTACAAATCCCATAGATTTCGAAAAAGAAATGGCCAACATGCCCACTCACTCAGCACCTGGACCAGATTCATGGAATGCTTTATTTATAAAGCAGTGCAAAGTACCATTAGCAAGAGCCCTTAGTATTCTGTGGAGAAAGAGCTTAGATCTAGGTGAAATTCAGAGGCCTTAAAGAGTGCAGACATAGCTCCTTTGCATAAGGGAGGTAGTAGAGCACTAGCTAAAATTACAGACCAGTAGCCCTCACTTCTCACATCATAAAAATCTTTGAAAGAGTGATGAGACGGCAGATTACAAAGTTCATGGACCAGCACAACCAACATAACCCGAACCAGCATGGCTTTAGAGCGGGTCGATCATGCCTGTCACAGCTGCTGAACCATTATGACAGAATTACGGAGGCATTGGAGGACGACCAAAACGCAGATGTGATTTACACAGATTTTGCAAAGGCGTTTGACAAATGCGATCATGGAGTGATAGCGCACAAAATGAGGGCCATAGGCATTACGGGGAAGGTAGGCAGATGGATTTTGAGTTCCTAACACAAAGAACACAAAAAGTAGTAGTGAACAGGGCAAGATCCAGCATCAGCAGGTCAAAAGCTCAGTGCCCCAAGGCACTGTCCTGGCACCTCTGCTGTTTCTCATCCTCATAGCAGACATAGATAAAAACACCCAGCACACTTTTGTATCATCATTTGCAGATGACACTAAAATAAGCATGAAAGTCACTACGGTAGAGGACACTGAAAAATTACAGGAGGACATAAGCAGGGTCTTCCAATGGGCAGTGGAGTACAACATGACGTTCAATGGTGATAAGTTTCAGCTGCTTAGGTATGGAAAAATGAAGAACTCAAAAGGAACACTATATACAAAACGCAAGAGGTCACCACATAGAACGAAAGGAACACGTAAAGGACTTGGGAATAATTATGTCTGCTGATCTGTCGTTTAAAGACCATAACAAGACAAAGATCACAACAGCCAGGAAGATGACCGGGTGGGTATTGAGAACTTTCAAAACAAGGGAAATAATGCCGATGGTGACACTATTCAAATCGCTAGTGCTCCCTCACTTAGAATACTGCTCAGTGCTGACGGCCCCGTTCAGGGCAGGAGAAATAGCAGAGCTGGAACAAATCCAGAGATCGTTTACGGCTCACATTGAGCCATTGAAACATCTAAATTATTGGGAACGCCTTCAAGTCTTGAACATGTACTCATTGGAGCGGAGGAGAGAGAGATACATGATAATATATACATGGAAAGTACTTGAGGGCCTGGTCCCAAATCTGCACACTGCCATAACAACATACTGGAGTGAGAGATATGGGAGAAAGTGTAAAATAAACCCAGTGAGGAGCAGGGGTGCGGTGGGGACAATACGGGAGCACTGTATTAACATCCGGGGTCCCAGACTATTCAACATCTTACCAGAAGATATCCGAAACACGGCTGGAACCAGTGTAGAAGCCTTCAAGAGGAAACTGGACAAATATCTTCACCAGGTGCCAGATCAACCAGGCTGTGATGGATATGTGGGGCAGCGGGCCTCCAGCAGCAACAGCCTGGTTGACCAGGCAAGCACCAGACGAGCCTGGCCCATGGCCGGGCTCAGAGAGTAGATACTCTCGAAACTCTTCAAAGGTATATCAAAGGTAAGCATGAGGCAATACCTTGACATTCAAAGATAACATTCAAGCATGAGGCAGTACCTTGACATTCAAAGACATTTGTCTGGTGATTATCAAAGTTCCATGTCTACGAAAGATTTAAACAAAATGTCAATCTCAGACGTTGCAGACCAATATCATCTTTCTTCTGGCACTCGCAACTGACACCTTGATCTATGACGCTGGGACCAGAGCCTGTTACTATCCATCACTCCAGATTTGCAAGTCCGCAAAAAAAATAAATGCAGCTTGAACAGTTATGAGCCGACATGTAAATATCTCCTGTTTGCTTAATAAGCAGGCCGATACAAAGGCACGGAGAAGTGGTCGAAAAACTTAATAATCGATAGAGAAATGATGAATATATAACTGACTGTTGTTACTGAACAGACGTATATACATTATATATTAATTAAACATGGAGGTTAATAATGAAACAGAACAAAAATCACAAAAGCCAAACAGAACTCCAGAGGAAATTCCATGAACAGCAGCCTCAGATACACAGAACACAGACCAGCCTCAGATACACAGAACACAGACCAGACTCAGATACACAGAACACAGACCAGACTCAGATACACAGAACACAGACCAGATTCAGATACACAGAACACAGACCAGAACCAGATACACAGAACACAGACCAGACCCAGATACACAGAACACAGACTTCTCATTCCTGAGACGGGCTGTGTGCTCTATACGTGTTTAGTGACTGTTTCGAGTACAATAATTTCCTGAGCTGGTGAAGGGATGGAAAAACGGAACACACAAGGATTTCTACATCAAAATTCCCCAGTAAATTGAACCTGAGAGTATTTCCTGAGCGAGGAAAAAACTCCACATAAAACTCTCTATCTGAACTTCAGTATGCGTGGCTTGACAGATGATTGATGGACACTAAGCCAACACGCATTTGACCAAAGAACAATTGGCCGGACGGACACTGCGCCGACAGCCATTTGGCCGAACGGATAATTAGGTTAGGCTAGGCTAGGTTAGGTTAGGTTAGGTGATGAATACCAGTTTTCTACACATATGCTGCTATGTATGATAATCTATGTAACTGTATTTGTGTATACCTGAATAAACTTACTTACTTACTTAGTTCGGCCATATGTCCATTCGGTGAAATGTCCGTTCGACCAAATGTCCGGGTGTCCCAGTTATGCAGGTAGCTGTTACATACTCTGATATATGATACATCAGACTGAAGAAGCTTGATACAGAGGCGAAACTTTCCGGTAATAAAGATACGAATATAGTGCACATGTGTCTTATTCATCAGGCAAGAGGTAAACCCGTTGGGGTCATGCAGCGCCCTAGGGGTGAATGGGGGGTAATTCACAGACAAGGTAGGTTTCAATTCCTTCACCGGCATCCAGGAACATTCCCCACCTCACCTGAAGGGTGTGGAGAGAGAAGAGCAAGACAGTGCCATGGTCAGTGCCATGATCAGTGCCAGGGTAATGTAGCACTGCAACAGTGTCCCCTCAAATACCTCCCACCTGGTTTTTATGGAAGTCAACAAGAACTCCATTTTCTTTCACAGCAGTGGTCTCTGTTTTGGTACTGGTGTCTGTCAGTTAGTTACCATTTTGTCCTAGGCACATGTCGATTAGACACTAGGCCTGTTCAGTGTATTGGTGTCAGTGTACTGGTGTTTGTCACTGATAATTCATTCCCCTATATAATTACTATTTTTTGGTGGCAACCATTAATATTTATTTAACGTATTCCCTGACATATGATCAATATTGACAGTGGTTACTATTTATTATTATTATTATTATAATTATATTGATTTTATGGTGGTCAAGGATTCAGTTCATTGATGATACGGTTATTATTAATTACTGGTGACCTCAGTATTTATTAATATATTGAATTCAGATGATTATTTAATACAACCAACATTTACTACTTAACTAATCCTGACAGAATATGGTGATAAACAGAGAAGCAAATACCCAGAGATTCCACTGACCCTTTTCATGATGCTATTTGCTAATTGTTAATCCCTAGCCATTTGTTTATTGTTACGAATATAAACATACTACCAGCCTCCTGACACGCAGGAGGTCGGCTCATCAGGAAATGTCTGGAGGGACACGTCAAGTTCCTACCTAGAGTCTCCGTGGAGGATGTTCCGGGGGTTAACGACCCCCGGAACACGCAGGACACCTGGCCCTTGACCAGGTCTCCTGCGTTATTTCTGTGATAAGAAGTGATCATGATTGGAATATACCTTTGATGGGCTTCGAGACTTTTCCTCTTCCTAAAGCCCGGCCCCTTTAGGCCAATCTTGTCTGGTCAACCAGACTGTTGCTGCTGGCGGCACGCTGGCCCCATATTATCCATCCTGGAATAAAGAAACACAGCAAAGAGCAAACATGAAGTCACGATGCCTTGCCAAGTATAAGACACTGAAGCGAGGTGAAAGGTTAAGCCGGCTTGCAGGTGAGGTTACTGACTCAACACACGTTGCAGGAGCTGCTTCCTTCGTCGCCAGAAAAAGGAAAACTCTGCTGACGTGGGAGTTAAGTCATGTGAAAACCCACTCAGTTCATCTTTGATCTTTGAAGCTTCTGGTCGAGGCCTTCCGCTGGAATACCATCAACATCTATTCACAAATAACCCGTACATAGGAGAGAGAGGAGCTTAAGGCGACGTTTCGGTCCGACTTGCATTTTGTAATGGTCTAAGACGGACCGAAACGTCGTCGTAAGTTTTCCCTCTCATGTGCGGGTTATTTGTGTATTGTTGCAGTCACGGTATTGTGTTTGTTGTTCTGTATCAACATCTATTACTAGATCGCAATAACACGTGTTATAACAAATCACAAAACGGGTGAGATTCGAACCCACGTCAGTCGAGTGTGCTAACCACTGGACCAGCTGGCTGGCTCTAGTAGCATCCCATTACAACCAGCTGGTCCAGTGGTTAGTACCTTTGATGAGCTTCGAGAGTTTTTCTACTCACGGAGCCCGGCCATGGGCCAGGCTCGTCAAAAACATTGATGCCAATAGCTTTTGTGTATATATTTTAGGGTATATATACCTCTCTGTGTCCTTATACAGTTTGTAACGGCTTGATAAAGCTCCTGGAGAGCGAAACGTTGAATTAGTTACACTTGCGACCTTTTACCCAACATATTTTCGGTAATTCTACCAATATTATTACGAACAATACAGATTCAAAGGTCAGTATAACCGGTTGTTCAGTAGAGCTGTGAGGTCAGTGACTCTAATGAGGCACCAAAGGTTAAGACAGGTGTGTGTGTGTGTGTGTGTGTGTGTGTGTGTGTGAGCACGTTCGCTCTATGTAAGAGCATGGGATGAAGCAATAGATCAGGGGTGAATGAAGCGACCAATGCAGCCCCCCTCCCTGCATGGGTGTAAGACCTATGCTCACCCCTGCATGGGTGTAAGACCTATGCTCACCCCTGCATGGGTGTAAGACCTATGCTCACCCCTGCATGGGTGTAAGACCTATGCTCACCCCTGCATGGGTGTAAGACCTATGCTCACCCCTGCATGGGTGTAAGACCTATGCTCACCCCTGCATGGGTGTAAGACCTATGCTCACCCCTGCATGGGTGTAAGACCTATGCTCACCCCTGCATGGGTGTAAGACCTATGCTCACCCCTGCATGGGTGTAAAGTCGTGCATGAAAAGTCACTGTCTGGCTAGTTTTTGACTCACCAGTGGGTGACTCTCCAGTGGGTGACTCTCCAGTGGGTGACTCACCAGTGGGTGACTCTCCAGTGGGTGACTCTCCAGTGGGTGACTCTCCAGTGGGTGACTCACCAGTGGGTGACTCACCAGTGGGTGACTCCAGTGGGTGACTCACAGTGGTGACTCACCAGTGGGTGACTCACCAGTGGGTGACTCACCAGTGGGTGACTCACCAGTGGGTGACTCTCCAGTGGGTGACTCACCAGTGGGTGACTCACCAGTGGGTGACTCACCAGTGGGTGACTCACCAGTGGGTGACTCACCAGTGGGTGACTCACCAGTGGGTGACTCAGTGGGTGACTCACCGTGGGTGACTCACCAGTGGGTGACTCACCAGTGGGTGACTCACCAGTGGGTGACTCACCAGTGGGTGACTCACCAGTGGGTGACTCACCAGTGGGTGACTCACCAGTGGGTGACTCACCAGTGGGTGACTCACCAGTGGGTGACTCACCAGTGGGTGACTCTCACCAGTGGATAATTCATCACTGTATATAGTGCATCTTTACTCCACCACTTCCAAAATATGATCTATAAAAAAAAATCTTAATAAGGCGTGACTCGAAGACGGGAAGGGTAGCTCTAACTCCCCGGATCAAGAGCCCTTCAGCATCATCATCAAGGGACTCCCTCCTAGAGGACCAGTTCATCACTAACATTACAAAGAACACACAACTTAAGTGATCAGCAGCCGTCACACGGGAGCTGAAAGGTCACTACACAGTATCAACTGTATGAGATCTTGTTTGGGGGGTAGAGACTCAGCTCCTGGCCCCCCCAGCCTGATAAACCGTTTGATCGACACCACTGATTTCTGGGTCCCTACTTGTCACATCTATTCTTGAAGCTGTGTAATGAGTCTTAAAGAACACTGTATCAACAACCGTGGTAGAAATCTTCAAGAGGAAATAATATAAGTATCTCCACCAGGTACCGGATCAACCAGGCTGTGATGGTATATGTGGGTCAGCGGACCAGCAGCAGCAACAGCCTGGTTGACCAGGCAAGCACCTGACAAGCCTGACCCAGTACCGGGCTGCGGGAGGGGAAGGGGGGAGGCAGACGGTGCCAGGGTGCGGGATAAAGTCAGATGCCAACTATCACACTGGGAAATATAAAATGGCCTGAACAAAGCCATGAAGGGTAACATACACCACCATTATTCTCGCCCCTCCGGGTAATTGCCAACGCACCTTCCATCATTCCCCTCATATTTTCACTCTATTGTGCAGTTGCCTTCAGAAGTAATATATACTTACGGTGTCCCTTAGCGCGATTGCTAGCGGCACTCGCCTCACACACTGAGGTCCGGGGTTCGGTCCCCGGTACGGCTGGAAACATTATTATGTATTTCCTTAAGACACCTGCTGTCCCTGCTTACCTAGCAGTAAAATAGGTACCTGGGTGTTAGTGGACTGGTGTGAGTCACATCCTAGGGGGACAAAATTGACCTAATTTGTCCGAAATGCTCTGCCTAACAAGGGGCTTTCTATATAGTATGTCAATGATGTCAGCTATGGTCTGTATACCTTGTACTTGTAGAAATAAAGATTATTATTATAATTATTATACCTGTAATATACATGTGAAGGGCATCGCGGGTTCCACCCTGCCAGGCTTGGCCCAGGCTACCCTGTTATTCCATCAACCATGCTGTTGTTGCTAGCAGCTTGCATGTCAGATGTCAGTAATGCTGTCACGCAGGCCTATACAACCATCAAAGCTCGTCTCATCTGACACATACATACATGTATAATTCATACCTACACATGAATACACTCAAAAATACACACATCCATTCATACATATAAAACTTTAAATATTCACTGTCAATTTTAGTGAAACGTGAACCTTGTTGTCTACCTGTTGATGGTTCCGAGGGTCATGGTTCCTCCTGGTTCATGGTATGATCAGTCAGGCTGTTGGTGGTAGCAGCGCACAGTTCGGCCGAGTGCTGGTTCTTCCAAAAATCTTAGATCTGCTATTATCATCACATCAGCTGTGACGTGAGCATCACATCAGCTGTGATGATGTGACCATCACGTCAGCTGTGATGTGAACATCACGTCAGCTGTGACGTGAGCATCACATCAGCTGTGATGATGTGACAATCACGTCAGCTGTGACGTGAGCATCACGTCAGCTGTAACGTGAGCATCACATCAGCTGTGACGTGAGCATCACATCAGCTGTAACGTGAGCATCACATCAGCTGTGACGTGAGCATTACATCAGCTGTAACGTGAGCATCACATCAGCTGTGATGTGACCATCACATCACCTGTGATGTGACCATCACACCTCGCACGCTACCATGCAAAAAACGAAGGCAAGAAGGAGGAAAAATAAATTGAATCATTTACAACCACACAATTAATTTCTCATGACAACACTAAATACCTGACAGCACCACACGAAAACCTCCCCCACTTACTCGCCCTAGACGCCCCCCAACCCCACACCCACCTTCCCCACGCTCAAAGCTCCCCAACCCAGACTTAATTCCCCATTAAAGAACCCCGCACCCGCCTGGAATGAACCTTGTAACACCGTTGTGGGGGTAATGGATGTGCTTGACGATATCTTAATGAAGTCTTGTTAGCTCACTCTGAAGGATTTCATTACCTGGCGTACGATAATTATCCACTTTGACGGAGTATGACGGGAAAATTTATGTGATGGAGTATGACAAGAAAATCATCATGGGAGGGAGAATGACAGAACAATCACTGTGTGACGGAGTGTTGCAGAAAAGATGTGTGATGGAGTATGACAGGAAAATCCTCCCTCATGATAAAGTAAGAGTGTGCCAGGTAAGCAGTGTTTGCTGTAGCCTTGTAAGGTGTCCCATATAAACAAGAGGCTCCGCCTTGCCATTCTACTGTGTTGTTCAAAATGGTACAAATGAGAGACAAGTTAAAGATTAAGACACATGTGCAACAGTTGGGGATCTTTATTGATGAAACGTTGAAGTCTACTGTGTGGGCGAAACGTTTCATTAATAAAGATACCAAACTGTTGCACATGTGTCTTAATCTTGTATTGTGTTGTTTCCCTCAAGGGAGGTTCCTTGATGCTGGTGAGGGGTTCCTGATCTGGGGAATTGAATCTGTGCTCCAGTTCCCTGAACTGAGACTGAATGTCTTCCATCCTCCCCCCCCACAGGTTCTGTATAATACCTACGGGTTTAGTGCTTCCCCACAACAACAACAATAATAATAATAATAATAATAATAATAATAATAATACTGTGTTGTTTAAAGTAAGTGTTGATGTGTAGTTGTGTACTCACCTAATTGTGCTCATTTAGTTGTGTTTGCAGGGGTCGAATCACGGTTCATTAAATAAGAATGGAAGATTGAATGAGTGGTGGAGGCAGTATGACAGACAGTATGACAGGCAGTATGACAGACAGTATGACTGGTAGTATGACTGTTCTGAAAGGGGTGTGTCAGCCGTTACCTTTACACCCCGCCCCTTTTTTTTCCACCTGGTGGGACCCTTGCTGACAGAGAAGGGTCACTTGGCTTTCTGCTCTCATCAAGTCTGTAAGTATGGAGTTCGACTCTTGGTTAGTTACATTAGGGTTTTTACTTAATTTAATGTAGAAAGTTCTACTTTTGTTGGGATTTTAATCTGTTAATCCTGACTTGATTATACTTACGATAGTAGCGTCAAGTTGTTGGTCATCATTACTTTTAAAGGCCTTCAGCCTATCATGTGAGTGACTTCTTGTCCGGTTTGTGATTACTTTTTCTCCTTCTCATCCTTGCTGTACGCTTCAGGTCACCTGACAGAAGCCACACAGAGAGAGCTGCATGATCTAATCGTAGATCTGAAACGTGATAATTCTTCATTCTGGGAACTCTGCTGTTCCTCCACCTCTGATGTGCTCTACACTTCAGCGTCCTCATTCAGAGAACTCCGCTCTTTTACTACCTCTGCAGAGTCCTCATTTTAAGGACTCTGCTTTCCTTAACTCACTAGGACTGAGCTATGATTTCTAAAACCTCCTTTGTGGTGTACGGAACTCTGCATTTTCCCAATGAATCTGTTCCCGATCTCCAATTATCTACCACGACCAGCAGCCAAACTCCATCCGTTAATTGCGCTGCTAGCTGTGTATCTTCATTAGAGTATCTTCTGGAGCTGGATTTCACAACAGTCACGACCACCTGTGACCAGTGCTACAACCGACTCCTCATTCCACTCCAGCGATGCTTGAGCACCCTGCCAATAACACCAGCAGAATCGGAACACCATCATACCAATATTTGTACATATTAGGCTCGCTTCATTTTGTCTTTAATTTTTTTCCATTTGTTTCAGTTAGGACGAGTTCGTAAGTTTTATATTTTCAGATTTACTTTTATTCAATGAATTTTTTTTTTAGCTCACAAGGATGGGGGGTGGGGGTTCATTCAAATGTTCTTTAAGAGTCTGAAGGGGCCCTTACACCTTCAGTTAGACACAAGTATGAATAAGGTTTACTCGTGGCACGAGTGAACCAAGACAGCCACAACCTAGTATGTCATGGATAAGGTGGGTTTGGGTTTGAGAAGGACCAGCCTAGAATGGGCCAGTAGTCCTGCTGCATGGTTCCTCATTTCTAATGTCCTTATCCAGAGCCAGCAACCTCTGGCGGCCTTCAAGAAGAAACAGATCCTTATCAGCTGGGCTGTGGTTCATACGCTGGACAACGTTCGGACAGCAGTCTGACCCTGGTTCACCAGGTCTTGATTCACTAGGATGCTTGGTCCGGGACCGGGCCGGGGGAAGGAAGAGGTCGTTGACCCCCCTCCCACCCCCCGGAAAAAAATCCTTGCACAAATAGAACGGTTTTTTATCGCATGCATTACATCTCGTGTATTCCTGCCCGATCTACGCATTTGTAACAGTACGTTAAATCGGGTTAATGTTATAGACTAATGCAAATATGTAGAAAGTTAAATATATTTATATATGGTTAACCTACAATAACGAAATAACATTACTGGGTGGCTTACGTCTGGCAGAGGTGACACGTGAAAGTCCCCTGCAGTGCTGGTATCCCCAGATTTGTATCCTCAAGTTTGTATCCCCAGGCATGTTCCTGGAGGATGTATGGCAGCCACAGTGTTGCTGCCCAGAAAGAGACCATAAACTCAGCCAGTTAAGCTGAGAATAGCCAGAGGAGGAGAGAGGCAGGAGGGCCACTAGCATTTGACAAAGCGTGGAGAATATCTTCCTGTGAGGGGAGGGGAGGACTCCCCCCCCCCGGAAGCACCTACAGGTAGAGACCAGTTGGATTTTGAGGGTGTGTCCACTGTCGCAGCCAAGCTGTGCCCAGGTACCCTTGTTATCACCTGTCCACCAAGTGCCCCGCCCCTACACACCCAGCGACCCGCCCCGTAACCTTCTCCCCTCCTCCTCCACACACACCCACAACATTGGGGGAAGTAGTTAATTATGTTACAGCGTGCTAGGCGCCTCCCTTACCCACTAATATCACTTACACCGTGTAATGGCACGCGTCACACACCTCAACTGTGCCACACCTCACGCCCCACCTCATGCCACGCCCCACCCCATGCTAGGACACGCCTCACGCTACACCTCCCCATTTGTTTACCTTTGATGGGGAGATGATTATCCTTCAAGCGTTACACCAACAACCACCACTCTTCTGCTGTATCATTCTTGCCTCACACACCTAGATAATACACGATAGCCCTTAATCTGCTGAACTATCCTGGCCTCACACACCTAGATAATACACGATAGCCCTTAATCTGCTGAACTATCCTGGCCTCACACACCTAGATAATACACGATAGCCCTTAATCTGCTGAACTATCCTGGCCTCACACACCTAGATAATACACGATAGCCCTTAATCTGCTGAACTATCCTGGCCTCACACACCTAGATAATACACGATAGCCCTTAATCTGCTGGGTTACCCTTGCCTCACCCATCTAGATTAACAATAGTCCTTAAACCTAGATAGAAAGTAGAGTTGTTGCCTGCAGACAATCTAGATATGAGTTTCTGGTTCCTCCGCTGTCTTACTCATGTACTCCTACACATTATAAACTACAAGAGCTTCAGTAGCAGCAATGATCAAGTTGGCACCTCATGCCGGGGAATGCCAATAGACGTGACCACGCTTTTATTTACCAGCCACCTGTGTAGCCACCTACCTTCACTTGCCAGGTGGTTCCGAGCTTCACCTCACGCCACCTTATCCCCCCCCCCCTCATTTACGGTACACCCAGCAGAGAAGAACGCAATTGTAGGATTTGCTCACGTGATATATAACGTGTGGGTACCAATGCTCACCTTTGTATTAGATACATAGTGCTTAGGAGACACGTATGTCATCTGATACATGCTGATCTAGTTCAGTCACACTAGTCTGCGGATACATTTGAATTAAATCCAAATGTCAAAACCTAAACCCAAAAATGTCAATCTAAACCCAAATATAAAAACGTCAACACAAAATGACAAAACTTAAACCCGAATAAGTGGATAAAAACACACAAGAATTGGATAAACAGAAAAGTGGATAACAGAAATAAGGAAGTGGATAAAGACAGGAACGTAAAGAAATACATAACATACATTTAATTCACCTGACTAATTAGGATAACTGGAGGTAGGTGCAGTGTCAGGCGAGTCACTCACCTACACTCCCTCGTCTGCACATCTGTTTACCCTATCAGGTGAAACAAAATTCACCTACTTAAGGTACCAGGTGAATTAGACTCACCTATGTCTTGCATCAGGTGAATCAGAGTCGCCTACGTCTTGTATCAGGTGACTTACCTATTTACTGCATCAAGTGAAACAAGACACCTATTTACTGCATCAGGCAAAGCAGATTCACCTACGTCTTGCATCAGGTGAATTATTCACCTATTTACCGCATCAGGTGAAGCAGATTCACCTACGTCTTACATCAAGTGAATTACTCACCTATTTACTGCATCAGGTGAAGCAAGACTCACCTATTTACTGCATCAGGTGAGGCAAGACTCGCCTACACCTGCAGAAGGTGCTTCAGACACTGCACATGCGCCACACTCACCTGAAACAACGAATGCAATTAAATCATTGAAAATTAACAAGAAATTGTGAAATTTTTTAGCATATTGGTGTTGAAATGACTTTTAACGTGACATTTGTGTGGTGGGCGGCTGTGTTGTGTGGTGGGTGGCTGTGGTGGGCGGCTGTGTTGTGTGGTGGGTGGCTGTGGTGGGCGGCTGTGTTGTGTGGTGGGCGGCTGTGTTGTGTGGTGGGAGGCTGTGTTGTGTGGTGGGCGGCTGTGTTGTGTGGTGGGCGGCTGTGTTGTGTGGTGGGAGGTTGTGTTGTGTGGTGGGCGGCTGTGTTGTGTGGTGGGCGGCTGTGGTGGACGGGTGTGATGGGCGTGAGACATGGAGTCCTAACATTGCTAGCGCCTCATACAGCCAGGAAGACAAAAAAAAAGTTGTGGGCCGCACCATGTGTGTTCTGTTTACAGTGATGACCTCACGTTCAACCTTGCTGGAACACTCTTTAGGACACCGTTGATGGTGCTGCTGTTACCCTCACTCCTGCACCACCACCATTACTGAGGCATCACCATCACTGCACCACCATTACTGAGGCATCACCATCACTGCACCATCACCACCATTAATGAGTGTCAGATACTATTCAGTAATTGAAGTCAATTTACTGGGTAACTTAAGTATCTCTCCATTCTTACCTCCATATGTTGAAGAACTTGTACGCCCTTGCAACAGCAGTCAGTAAAGAGCAAGAGAGAAACATACACCATAATTTACACCCGAAGATGCTAGAGGAACTCATTCTAATGTTCACATTTCCTTCAAGGATATGTACACGGTGGGGACCATGCACTGGAAACATCATATCTTAGTGTTCAAACATCCAACCTTTCACAGACACCTCCATACAGACCTTTTTTTTTATTAATCGCTATGTTTATTTCAAATTCACATTATTGGACCCTGATGCTGCGACCTGGGCCATTCAGGAAACCCGCTAAGGTCTTCCCTTCATCCACACAGTCCAGACATATCCCAGACATGGATGGTGGGTCTTTAAAGCACATATTCTTTTGTGACACGTCTAACTTATACTCTTGGAAGCTTCCATAACCAGGACTGTTGATACAAGATGTCGATACAGGATGTCACATAGATGAGACAGACTCCGTATCTCACAGAGCATCTGATCCTTTCTAACAGTTCCACTGGTTTTCCAGGTGGTGTTGTGGTAATGTCCCACAAGATCACGAATTTTTTTTTCCAGCTCTGGTACAGATTGCTGGTGACATCCTCCTCTTCAGCGGTTGTCATATGGAGATTCCACAACTGTTGAGGATATGTGGGTCAGAGGGCCACCAGGAGCAACAGCCTGGTTGACTAGGCAAGCACCAGACGAGCCTGACCCCAGGCAGGGCTCTGGGAGTAGAAAAACTTCCGGAACTCATCAAAGTATATGGAGTACTGGAGAAATCACTCCACCAGGAAGAATTGGTACCAGGATGCGAGGTGCCCAACACACAGGCAGTATTGACACACATCACACCACATCTTCCAGTCCTCCAACATCACGTACAGTTACCAACACACAGGCAGTATTGACACACATCACACCACATCTTCCAGTCCTCCAACATCACGTACAGTTACCAACACACAGGCAGTATTGACACACATCACACCACATCTTCCAGTCCTCCAACATCACGTACAGTTCAGAACATTTATTAAAAAAAGAGTTCCGTCACTAGTGGCTTCCCCAGTCTTAATACAGAGACAACTAAGAATGAAATATATATAATAGTGGGAGTCAGGTGAGAGTGGTAGTTCTAAGTAATACTAGTACTAGGTGATGACAGTGGTAGTTCTAGGTAACAACAGTATTACTAGGTGATGACAGTGGTAATTCTAGGTAACAACAGTAGTACCAGGTGGTAATATTAGTAGTTATAGTTAACAACTACTGCTGTTACCTATCAAAGTAATACTGAGGTGTCCTCATGGTGGAACACTTGTGTAGTGCCTTCAGCAGAGCCGGAGTGGACAGTAGGCAGAGAGCCTTCTGTTTATCTATCCTGAGTTCATGAGTGCTAATAGGCTGTGTAGCAGTAGCAGTGAAAGTAGGGAAATGGTGTCAGTAGATAACACTGACAAAGACTATTAAGGACTCATGTTATCTGTTTTTACAATGTACTCTCTCTCAAGTTTGTCCTTCCCTCCAGTTGTGTTTGCATGGGTCGACTCGTAGTTCCTGGGCCGGGGATGAGCATGGTCAGGTCGTGGTTCATTGATGTTGGTGCTAGTGTGGTGCTCAATGGTGGTGGTAGTGGTGGTGGTGCTCAATGATCGTGGTGGTGGTGCTCAATGAACGTGGTGGTGGTGCTCACTCAAGGCGCTCCCTAACCCTGTATATTACATTACCTTAACTTCGCTTCCTCTGCCACCACCTCTGCCACCATCACTGCCACCAAAACCCCTACCACTGACGTCACACCCTCACCGCCTTCCACCTCTGACATCACCTCCACCATTATTTCCACCACCCCATTAAAACTTTCACATCAACTATACACAGTTTCAAGATTAGGTACGATCGGTCCCTAAGGCCAAGACTCGGTAAGATCGATAAGTTAAGAGGCAGGGCCAGGAGCTATGACTTGACCCCTGTAGGATACCAAGAAAGAAGCTCAAGAAACTTCAGAGGCTTGGCATCGGAATGAACTATTACACAGCTTAAAGTGTAGGTACGACAGGGGGGATGGGAGGAGGTAATGAGGTTAATATGTGGACCAGGAGCCTGAGACCAACCCCTTCAATTTATGGCACCTTGCCTCTACTACCTCCCAACCTTTCACCTCCGCAACCCCTCCACCTTCTCTTCCCCTCTACTTCTTCCCCTCCACCTCCCCTCCCCCTCACATTCATACAATAAATCTCCAGATCGTCTTCCGCACAATTAACACCTGACTCCTTCCCCCCAAACGCCTCCTAACTCTTCCTTTACCTCCTCCTCCCCTTCCTTCCTTCCTTCCCCCCCACCCACTCTCCCCCAGGCACCACCAACCCCCCCTCCCTCCATGTTGCAACAGCCTCACCACCAACAACACTCAACATTCAACTCACCCCCCACATTTTTTCCCTCCCAATTCAGGAAGTCTGGCCTAAGACCGCCGTACTGTGGGGTTAATATAGGGGTCATACCCGCAAAAATCACTACACAACACCACATATTTAAGACAACGAAACCACACCTAGCATTTAACCCCACACTACGAGTCAATACGTTCGTAGGCAGCAATGGAATCCTGGTAAATGTTTTGCACTCTGGCAAGAGTCCTGTCGTTTTACTCCGTCTCGGAAACATGTAGAATGAATCAAATCTTACAAATGAATATTTACATTCAGTCTATGTTTAGTTTCTCCCTCTTATAGACTTTTATTTATCAGTTTAGAATACCTTTATCTCAGATGGGTAACGAGAGTGTTGCAACAGCCTGGTTGACCAGGCAAGCCTGGCCCATGGCCGGGCTTCGGGAGTAGAAAAATTCTCGGAACTCATCAGAGGTATGGCCAGATAGAAAACTCATCACAAAGAGTTGAGTTCAAACAAGAGGATCCCCGTGGAAGAGAACTTCTTGAACCCCAACATGTGACAAGCACACCCAACCCTGGGACAGACTTGTATACTGCAACACTTTCATGTAAGATTGGGACACTTATGCAGTATATGGGAATCTTCACTGAAGAAACGTTTCGCCACACAGTGGCTTCATCAGTCCAATACAAAGCAGAAAGGTGTAAGGAGAGGAGGAGTTTGAGGTAATCAGTCCCTCAGCCAGGTGTGTTCAGTCCACGTCATTCAGTGCATATCTACTGATGACACTGGTTGGCGAAACGTTTCCACAATGAAGATTCCTAAATGTTGCACAAGTGAATCAATCATCTGCCTGTCCGGTGCTTGCCTGGTCAACCAGGCTGTTGCTGCTAGCCCACATGTCCATCACAGCCTGGTTGATGCGACACTTGGGAGCATAAGCAAAATAAGAAGGAAAAGCAGAATAAGACCGCAGGGCTAGGAAGAGGGAGAGAGGGAGATAGGAAGATATGACAAGGGAGAGGGAGAAAGAGATAAGCTAGAGGGCAGACGAAAAGGGAGGCGGCAATGGGGAAGGAAGAGAAAGAGTTGGAAAGCGAAGGAGGAGAGGGAGGGTGGTGAAATATGGAAGAAATGGGTGAAGAATGGGGAAGGAGAGACAGAAGGGGGTCGAAGAAAGGAGAGAAGAGAGGGGAAGAGAGGGGGAAGCAGGGGGGTGAGGGAGGGGTAAGTTTATGGAGCCTCACACAAAGGATGAAGCAAGAAGTGAAACATGTCCTGTCATAGTGAAGCAGATAAACACTGAGCTACCTGCACTCTTGCTACCTGCACTCTTGCTACCTGCACTCCAGCTACCTGCACTCCAGCTACCTGCACTCTTGCTCCTGCACTCTTGCTACCTGCACTTTTGCTACCTGCACTTTTGCTACCTGCACTCCAGCTACCTGCACTCAGCTACCTGCACTCTTGCTCCTGCACTCCAGCTACCTGCACTCTTGCTACCTGCACTCCAGCTACCTGCACTCTTGCTACCTGCACTCCAGCTACCTGCACTCCAGCTACCTGCACTCTTGCTCCTGCACTTTTGCTACCTGCACTCCAGCTACCTGCACTCCAGCTACCTGCACTCTTGCTCCTGCACTCCAGCTACCTGCACTCTTGCTACCTGCACTCCAGCTACCTGCACTCTTGCTACCTGCACTCCAGCTACCTGCACTCCAGCTACCTGCACTCCAGCTACCTGCACTCCAGCTACCTGCACTCTTGCTACCTGCACTCTTGCTACCTGCACTTTTGCTACCTGCACTTTTGCTACCTGCACTCCAGCTACCTGCACTCTTGCTACCTGCACTTTTGCTACCTGCACTTTTGCTACCTGCACTCCAGCTACCTGCACTCTTGCTACCTGCACTCCAGCTACCTGCACTCTTGCTACCTGCACTCCAGCTACCTGCACTCTTGCTACCTGCACTCTTGCTACCTGCACTCCAGCTACCTGCACTCCAGCTACCTGCACTCTTGCTACCTGCACTCCAGCTACCTGCACTCCAGCTACCTGCACTCCAGCTACCTGCACTCTTGCTACCTGCACTTTTGCTACCTGCACTTTTGCTACCTGCACTCCAGCTACCTGCACTCTTGCTACCTGCACTCCAGCTACCTGCACTCTTGCTACCTGCACTCCAGCTACCTGCACTCCACTTACCTGCCCCCACCTACCAGCACTCCACCTATTTGCACTCCACCTACTTGCACTCCAGTGACTGGAGGAAAAACATGACGTAAAAGATATAAACAGACCAATAGCATTACTCTAGAGTGCATGCACGAACCACCAATAGCCTCGTTGATGAACCTGCCACCACGGAGACCTACTCTGGGACCTGGCTGCGGGGGCGATGACCTGGTAAACCACCTTGAGCTGACCTTCAGGCTGTTACTCTGCCGGCGCGACATGGTGGATGCCCTCGACAAAGAACCATTGCTAAACTTCTTAGGAGATCAGGTCACGAAGAATCTGCGTGGGCGTAGGCAGCCACCCACGGTGTAATGGAGTTTTCTAGCCACCCATGGGGGGTACTCCCACGCCTCCCACTTCAAGGCATCGTAAGACGGGAAGCATGACTTCATGAATGTGTTTGCATGGGATGATATTGTAGTTTTGCGAGTGTAATCACGAGTGTACTGACTCATCTTCTCGGCCATACAGGACGTGAAGCTGCGCATGTATGTGAGATTTTATCTCCTTTAAGCCTCTATGATGGTTATTGTTTTGTTGTTGTTGGTGTAGTAATCTAAGCCTTTACGGTGGTTACTGTTTGTTGTTGTGTTGTAGTAATTTAAACCTCTACGATGGTTACTGTTTACATTGTTGTTGGTGGTGTAGTGATCTAAGCCTCAACAATAGTTACTGCTTGTGGTGCTGATGGTGCTGTGATGAAGATAACAAGTCAAATCTAACCTTCTACAAGGTCCTCGCAAATTCTGAAAGACGAAAGCTAAGGATTTGTGGCGGGAGGCGGCAAGACTGGGAGCCAAGGCAAACATTCCCTTCAAGGCAGGTGCTTTATTCATACCTGAAAAATTTAGGCTCACTAATGACAATCTTTTCACTACCAAACAGAAAGGAGGTACGACCACATTTAATAGACCTTAGACACATCCCTCGTGCGCAGCTGCCCTTCTCTGTGCCATACTATGATAGTTACATAGAACACCAGCAGGGTGCTGCTATCATACGTTATATAATTCTAGTGCACGAACAAAAGTTATGCTTCCTTGTCACATATTCCATCACACAGGAAGCGTGGCACACATGAAGTAATGCAGTGTGTCAGCTCGTGCTTGGAGTCTTAAATAGGGCGATGAGGATCTCGTCAAGCATTCCACTACAGTTGGGGTTACTATTACGTGGGAATTACTGACCAATTCACCGAGTAATTGGTTTACCTGTAGTGAAAGTTCTCTTTACACATTCTCCGGTTTTTAATTTCGCATAAAAGGAAGCAAATGTACAGTGAAATTTTAGTACAAAGAGTACATGGAACGGGAGTTGTTAATGGGTTATTAAAGGGGTACTGAGGGGTACCGAGGGACAGTAAGGGGTACTGAGGGGTAGTGAGAGGTATTCAATGGGGCGTTATGGGTGTGATCCTAGATATGAATCCTGTCTGGAGATAATATTGATGACTTCCCTACCCACGAGGTTCGTGAACAGTCCTTCTGGATAAACAGCATGATAAACCAGGCTGTTGCTACACGCTGGCAATAAAGACCCTCATTTCAGCTAAAACTCGACCACTCAAAGATATTAAAAAAAATCTACCTTAGCACCAACAGTCTTACCCTAATGTTTCTTACACTAAGACTTTCCAACACCTACTTAAGGGGAATCACTGACCCTTAAGTTCCTCGAGTCAAGTGCCTGATCAACCAGGCTGTGATGCCTACGTTACACTGTGTGCTGAGGGATTGAACGTTTGTTCTGTGCTGAACTATAAGTAAGTCGTTGCCACACCTTGTCGGTATCACCATAACATTTATCACCTATACACAATAACCCGTACATAGGTGAGAGGAGGAGCTCACCACGACGTTTCGGTCCGACTTGGACCATTTACAAAGTCAATGTGACTTCGTAAATGGTCCGTCGTAAGTTCGTCTCTCCTATGCGCGGGTTATTCGTGTATTGTTCCAGTCACGGTATTGTGCCTTGTTGTTCCTTACCATCTATAAAGGCTGAGGGACTGATTCCTTGAAATTTCGTTTCCCACGCTCTCCAGTTTCTCTGTAATGGACTGACTGAGCCACTGGTTGGCGATAGGTCTCCACAATGAAGATATCCAAGTGATACACAGGTGCCCTATTCGCCAGCAGCCTTATTGATGAGCCCATCAACCAGGAGGCCAGGTCTGGAAGCAGACAGAAGAGGCAGACACCGTCGGTATTAACCACCAGCAGACACTCAGACCTGGTAACCAGTCTGATGTATATATTGTACAGGGAAAACCACACCGTTCCTATAATTAAAGCACCTCTATATATCAGGAAGGATATAGGAAAGCATTGGTTTGGTAATAGAGTTGTGGATGAGTGGAACAAACTCCCGAACACAGTTATAGAGGCTAAAAATAGGTTAGATAAATACATGTAACCTATAAATAGGTTACATAAATACATGTAACCTATAAATACTCATGTATTTATAGGTTAGATAAATACATGAGTGGGTGCGGGTGGGTGTGAGTTGGACCTGACTAGCTTGTGCTACTAGGTCAGATGCCGTCCTCCTTCCTTAACTGAATGTGACATGACCTGACTAGGTTGGGGCACTGGCTTAAGCCGGTGGGAGACTTGGACCTGCCACGCATGGGCCGGTGGGCCTGCTGCAGTGTTCCTTCTTTCTTATGTTCTTCTTTCTTCTTATAGAGGATTGTTTTGAAGACGAGACTGAAAAAGCGGATCGACAAACGAATAGTGCTGACCGTGAAGGCCTTTCATCGTGATAATCAAATTTGCATGTACTTTTTCAGTCGCATTTATGAAAAATTGAACTAAATTGAAGTAAAAGTAATAGAGGAAGTTTTTATTATATTCACGAGGAAGAGCGAAGTCTGTAAAAGTCAGACAGAGCCTGGGGAAGGCAGGTTTGATCTTAGGAAGAGAAGGGCAGCTTCAATTCCTTGAATGAAGTGTGTGTGTGTGTGTGTGTGTGTGTGTGTGTGTGTGTGTGTGTATGTGTGTACTCACCTAGTTGTGGTTGCAGGGGTCGAGTCATAGCTCCTGGCCCCGCCTATTCACTGGCCGCTACTGGGTCACTCTCCCTGCGTCATGTGCTTTATCATATCTCTTCTTAAAGCTATGTATGGAACCTGCCTCCACTACATTTCTTTCCAAACTATTCCACTTCCTGACAACTCTGTGACTGAAGAAATACTTCCTAACATCCCTGTGATTCATCTGAGTCTTCAACTTCCAACTGTGTCCCCTTGTTGTTGTGTCCCATCTCTGGAACATTCTGTCTTTGTCCACCTTGTCAATTCCTCTCAGTATTTTATATGTCGTTATCATGTCCTCCCTATCTCTCCTGTCCTCCAGCGTCGTCAGGTCGATTTCCCTTAACCTAGTGTACTCACCTAATTGTACTCACCTAATTGTGGTTGCAGGGGTCGAGACTCAGCTCCTGGCCCCGCCTCTTCGCTGTCCGCTACTGGGTCTCTGCTCTCCCTGCTCCATGAGCTTTATCATACCTTGTCTTAAAACTATGTATGTGTGTGTGTGTGTTAGTTACCATTTTGTCATAGGCACATGTCGATTAGACACTAGGCCTGTTGTGTGTGTGTGTGTGTGTGCAAGGAAACACTTCGAAATGTTTCCGCCCCACCGGGAATTGAACCCGGGCCCTCCATGCGTGAAGCGAGAGCTTTAGCCACCTTTTCAAGGCAGTGCAGCTTTTCCAGCCATCCACTTAAGTGTGACGTGGGAGCGGAGGGGTAAGACGGCGGCTAATGAACTGTCAAATATGCAAATCCTTCCGTTATGGTCGAGACCCATCTCCCTCACTCCCTCCCTGACAGGGAAACAGAGTTAGCTTTTGTTCCCACAGTGTAACCATCATGTAAAAAAGGGTAGCAATACACACACACACACGCAGGAGCTGAGTCTCGACCCCTGCAACAACAATTAGGTGAGTACACACACACTGACTTTTTGGGGGGCTATCCTAGGTAATTTACATTATGTATGATAATTGCACCTATGCACACCTGTGACTAAATAAACTTACACACACATCACCCCTTAAACAACCTTGCTAACACCCTCTCTCGCACACACTGAAACTCACACCTTGAATAACACTCCTCACACAGTAGGTACCAAGGCACTTCAGAATGGGCACAACACAAACACCTGTCTTATACAGGTGTTAACGGGCACACTACACACACCCGTCTTACACAGGTCTGGTACAACACAACACAAACAGGTGTCCACGGGTGCCTTACGGACACCAACTGCCCCATTCAAGACAGGAGAAAGTGCAGATCTGGAGGATGCTCATACAAGACACGCTATAAACGCCTAAAATACCTCAAACGTGACCCACGCCAACGCAAGCAGTACCAAATCACTAACGCGCAAATAAAACACCTGTGTAGTACTTGAATGTCTACTGAGACGCTTCGGTACTGGAGCCAATCTCAAGAGACGCTTCGGTACTGGAGCCAATCTCAAGAGACCTTTGATATACCTTTGAAGAGTTTCGAGAGTTTATCAACTCTCTGAGCCCGGCCATGGGCCAGGCTCGTCTGGTGCTTGCCTGGTCAACCATTCTGTTGCTGCTGGAGGCCCGCTGCCCCAATCTCAATCCTATCCAATGTTCAAGATCAGATAAAACAGAATGGAACGTCATGCAGATTGGTCATTATTATTATTATTATTATTATTATTATTATTACATTTATTGGAAGCGGTACAGGCGGAAAAGGTCATACCGTCAAGATAGGCTACCCCACTCACCCCATTCCCCCCTAAACCTGTCTCCCTCACACTCCTACCTCGCCACCTACACGCACCTACCTATGCACCACCTAACACCTACAATAAGCATTGTCCAGTCGCCCACCTATGCAAGACCACTTGTGACATCATCCACTGGGCAGTGAAACAGTGGCGTGACCTCACCACCCAAGGTGTGGAGAAAGAGAGAGGGAGAGAGGGAAAAAAAGAGAATTTCAAGTAAGTCGATGTAGGTAACAGCGCTTAGTTTGTAAATAAAGTTAGGATCGCTTAACCTAACCTTGTAAATACTCCGTGTAGAGAGAGAGAGAGGAGAGAGAGAGAGAGAGAGAGAGAGAGAGAGAGAGAGAGAGTACCATTATGAAAACATTCCTCTAACTTTTTAAAGACTACTTCCTGTGCACCCGTGTTTTATTTTTCCCAGTGTATTGCCTACAGCATTGCCTCTGTCGGCCCCGTGTACTTCCCATGTACTGCCTCTGTCAACCCCGTGTACTTCCCACCAGGAATGAAAATACCCTGGATTTGATATTCACAAACAACGAGAAACTAATCAGAGACATAACAATAACAAACATAATACACTCTGACCACAACATCATAGAAGTTCAAACGAGTATTAACTCAGGGTTAGGGAACTGCATCACTAATGTTAGAGACAGGATGTTCAGTAATTTTAATTTTAACAACCATAGAATTGAAAAAAAAAATGCACGAGCCCTCAGTATTCTCTGGAGAACGAGCCTAGATCTAGGTGAAATACCGGAGACCTTAAAGAGTGCAGACATAGCTCCTTTCCATAAAGGAGGTAGTAGAGAACTAGCTAAATATTAAAGACCAGCAACCCTAACTTCCAATATAAAAAAATAATCTTCGAAAGAGTGATGACATGCCAGATTATAAATTTCATGGAACAGCACACTCGGCATAGCCCAAACCAGCATGGTTTTAGAGCAGGATGATCATCTGTCATAACGCCTCTGTAATTCTATGACAGAATTACGGAGGCATTGGAAAACAACACAGATATGATATACACAGATTTTGCAAAGGTATTTGACAAATGTGATCATGGGATGATTGCACACAAAATGAGGGCCAAAGGCATTACGGGGAAGGTCAGCAAATGGATTTTTGGAATATTAACACACAGAACACCAAAAGTACGTAGTAGTAAACAGAGCAAAATCCAACATGAGTGAGGTAAAAAGCTCAGGTCCTCAAGGCACTGTCCTGGCACCTCTGCTGTTTCTCATCCTCATAACAGACATATATAAACACCCGTCACAGTTTTGTATCATCATTTGCAGATGACACTAAAATAAGCATGAAAGTCACTATGGTAGAAGGTAGTGAAAAATTACAGGAAGATTTAAGAAGTGTTTTCCAGTGGTCATCATGACGTTCAATGGTGGTAAGTTCCAACTTCTTAGAAGAAGAGAAGGGATGCGGTGGGCACAATAAGGGAACACTGTATCAACATGACTCCAGATTATTCAACATCTTACCAGAGGATATCAGAAACACTGCTGGAACAAGTGTAGAAGCCTTCAAGAGGAAACTGGACAAGTATCTTCACCAAGTGCCAGATCAACCAGGCTGTGATGGATATGGGGGGGGGCAGCGGGCCACCAGCAGCAACAGCCTGATTAACCAGGCAAACACCAAACGACCCTGGCCTATGGTCGAGCTTCGGAAGTAGAAAGACTCTCGGAACTCATCAAAGGTATGTATTGCCCCTGCCATTGTCTTGTCGTACCCGTGTCCTGGTAGTGCTGGAGACCAGTATTAAGGTGGTGGTTGTTCTAGTGGTACTGGTGGTAGTAGTAATGGTGGTAGACCCCACAACTAATTACATTCACTCTACATTATGTGGTATTGTGCAGACCACAAGTGTAGCACTTCCTCCCTCACCCTCCACCACAACTACCCCTCAACCTCCACCACACTTCTCCCTCACCCTCGCTAGCAATCGTATCTCCTAATACACATGGTATGACTGGCCTATGTGCAGCACCAGTGTGAAGCCCACTCCTGAGTGTGCAGCACCAGTGTGAAGCCCAGTCCTGAGTGTGCAGCACCAGTGTGAAGCCCACTCCTGAGTGTGCAGCACCAGTGTGAAGCCCAGTCCTGAGTGTGCAGCACCAGTGTGAAGCCCACTCATCAAAAAATATCCCAACGAACGGAAATGGTCCCAAAATCCTTCGGTGTGCTTAAGTACGGTCACAACAGCCTTGTCAAGTCCCCGAATAACCCCATGCCTAATCGATAGTCCAGTGTAAACCAGCAGGCCTAGTTACTGACAAAGGTTGGGGGGAGGGTGGGGGACAGGGGAGGGTGGGGGAAGGGGAGGGAGGGAGGGAGGACAAATAATCTGCGGAAGCGGAAACACGAGGTGACCACAAGACTAAATTTCAATCCCATCCAAAACAACCGGTTCCCACACCCCTGGTGACCTGCGGTCCCCACACACCTGGTGACCTGCGGTCCCCACACCTGGTGACAAGCCTGATCACAACACATAAGAATCACCACTCACAAGCTTGACCACAGCTGACAGGCAGTCTGTCGTCTTAATAACAGACATTCTTTCACTACTGTGAAGACAGTCAAACGGGAGACTAAATGATTTAGATAGATTAGATTTTGCCACCGTAACGGGTAGTTTTTTGTGTATCTCATATCAATTCTGGTCAAAGACTGGGCCGCGGGGGCGTTGACCCCTGGAACATCCTCCAGGTAGACCCCCAGGTAGGTAGGTAGGCTTCTAAAAGGGGTTAACAGGAGTACATTTGAATCTATATCGACAACTGTCTTAATTGTTGCATGTTTAAGATATTTGCTTAATATGTCTGGTACTCAATTTTCATTAGTAAGATACCTTGATAACTCATGAAATCGCAATAATACGATTGCAAACAAACCAGGGAACGGGTGGGGTTTGAATCCATGGCGAGTGAGTCCTAACTCACAGGCCAGTGCGTTAACCACTCGGCCAGCTGGCTCTAATAAGATTCCTCCAGCCTAGTTGAATATATCGCATATTGTGATATCCTGAGACAGTGCCTCCAATTATCCTTGCCCTGGTTCAGGAACCTCAGCTCTATGAGCGAGCATATGGTCGAGTTCACAAATAACCTCACATAGGAGACAGGAGCCTACGGCGACGTTTCGGTCCCACTTGGACCATTTACAAAGTCACACTAACACAAAAGAGTGAGGGAGCCAGTATATATAGGCGAGGGGGCCAGGGACGGGACCACGAGAGGAAGAAAAAGAAGTAGCGGTAGTGGTAAGGCTGGTAGTGGAGGTAGTAGCCAAGTCGGACCGAAACGTCGTTATAAGCTTCTGTCTCCTATCTGCGGGTTATCTGTGTATTGTTCGTCACGGTATTGTGCCTTTTTCTTCTCACATGGTAGAGTTCCCGTGGGAAGATCTGAACTAGGGGCCAGGGTAAGCTTGACTTATAAGGCTGGAGTAGCGAGGAGTCCCCGGGACCTTAGTGGGGACCTGTTATAGAGGGAGCTGGAAGTTCTGTGCGACGTCTTGGGACCTGGAGATAGATGTCAGGCTGGTCTACCGGCAGTAATCTACCAAGGATTTTATTTTATACCGTAGGTAAATATTCATTTGGGTCCAGTTTACTGTATTCCCTTGTGTCAGATATCTAATGTATTCTCTCAGATATACTGTAATGTATCCGCCCAGATATATTACTATCAGATATATACCTCATTAATCAAGCTTACTATTATAATAAGTAAAGGTCAAAGGTAGAGGTAAGGTAAAGTAAGGTATTAGTAAATAGTAATAGTGTGAAGGATAGTATTCTCTCTCCCTTTCTTTAATCTGTATAAGACTTCACTGGTTTCTAATATTGAAGTCAAGACGAGCCTTCCTTCTCGCCGTCTACCTGGAGGGTATTCCGGGGGTCAACGCCCCCGCGGCCCTGTCCATGACCACGCCTCCTGGTTTTCACATTGATATCCCGTGATATCACATTGGTTATAGCACTGTCTATCTTTGTATTCCTCAATAAGTGGACAATGAGGCACACAGTGCTCGAGAAAGTCTGTCAGACTGTCAGAGGTACTTGTAACCAAGCCCAAGCCTGGCTACTACAACGTAAGTCAGTCTGTTCATGTTGCAAGTTGCTCTGTGATGAAGGCAACTTAAAACAGTGAAAATCTGACATAGCTGTCTGCTGCTTTCAGTGGCTCCCGTTTTCTGTTTACGCTGAGCTTTTTATGGCCTTTATCTTATATTTATATTTTTATCGTTGTGGAAGGTTATAAATTGTTTTTTTTTAATGGATATAGGACAACTTAAACTATCCAAAACCTAACCTAACCAAGAAATCATGTGTAAGAAAACCAAATAGATGCCTATGGGATGGGTTGTCCCGGGATAAGTTACAGCTCATAGGATAAGTGGTTCTTACAGGGGAGAGAGGGGGGGGACGATGATGGTTCACAGGATAGGGATAAGAGGGAGGGGTGGAGGTGGTGGCGGTCAGTGGGAGGGGTGGAGGTGATCAGAGGGAGGGGTGGAGGTGGTGGTGATCAGAGGGAGGGGTGGAGGTGGTGGCGGTCAGAGGGAGGGGTGGTGGTGGTCTGAGGGAGGGGTGGAGGTACCAGGTGCCTGAGAGATTACTACAACAATCACCACCTGGACGACCACCAGGTGAGGCCCCTGTGAACCCTCCCTCCCTTCCCCTCCTCTCCATTCCTCTATTTTTTCAACCCTCTCTATTCCTTCTTCATTCATCCGTGTCTTCTCTTTCATTCTCAATTCCTAGCCCCTCCATCTCTTCCTCGTTTGTTGTTCCACCCATCCCATCACATTATTTCCCCATTCTTTTATACAATTCTTGTATCATCCCTCTCTCAATACCTCCCCTTCCATATTTTTCCAACCATCCCCCTTCTCCCCTCTCCTTGTCCTCTACATATTTCTTACCCTTCCTCTCCCCTTATACTATATATCTTTTTTGAACTCTCTCCCCCTCACTCTCCACCTGCCCTTCATATATTTTCAATTCTTCCCTTCTTCCTCCTTTCCCTCCTTCCATACCTCCATTTCCCTTTTCCTTCTCGTAGCCTGCCCTCCACCACTTAATTCCACATATTAATAATTTTCAGCCCTCCCAATGCTCCCTCCCTAACCTCCCTCATCCCAACCTTCCCTTTACAGCTGTGGCATGCAAAGCGTATGTCACAATTTATTCGGTGTGTCACACTCTCATATAGTCTGCCTCCCAACCAGCGAACCGGGTGCTAATGGATAAACAATAGATAGGGTACCCGTCATTAAATCAGTACCTTGGTTCACTGACCAATCACAGGCAAGCCCACCAAACCTGAAGCAACGTGGTTCACTTGTGGTAAGCATTGGCAGACTTGCCTACCTGCTGGTTGAGTACGGTGCACTCTCTCTGGTTTCTGTTTTGCCATCTGTCACCGCCGTGTACACTTATTATTATATCTGTACATATTGTACATATCTGTATATAATGGGTGAAGGCAAAACATACTTCTGAGTTTGTTTGCTCCAATTCCCATTACGACCAGGTCTAACAGGCCATTCATTACCTGTACTCGTAATAAAAGCCACCGTAAACTTTCTCTCTCTCTCTCTACCTCCTTTCTCCCTCCCTCTTTCATTCTCTTCTATCCCCTTTTCTGCTTTCGTCTCTTTTCGTCCCTCCTCCCCCCCCCTCTACCCTCCAACATAAAACTTGCAAAGAAGTTACAATAATGATGGAATGACGAGCTGTGTTTTGAAGGACAGGCGAATGTGGAAATGCCCCAGAGAGGGGTTGAGAGAGGGGTTGAGAGAGGGGTTAATACTAGGAAGGAGTAGTGAAACAGAATACCCCACCACCAGCCCCAACCTCTGTCTTGGTGCCGACATGTCTACTGCAACCCGGTAATTCCCTCTCCCCACTCCCACAGTCCCCACATCCTAACCAACCCATTTCCTGAGGTGTCGCATACCTCACTATTCAACTCTCAACATAAAGGTCCTGGATTAGATTCCCCGGTACGAAGAAACGGGCAATTTGCAACCCCTGCCCCTGCCCACCTAGCAGTAAAAATGGGCATCAGTGTTACTCCACAGTTGTGGGTTGCATCTAGGGGGAAGTGTGTTAGGATACTCCAGTATCTGCTAGACTGTCACGTCCTTTGTCAGTTTAAGTTGTCGCTTGAGCGTCTAGTTTGTTGTGTACCCACAGCTCATACTCTGAGTGGTTCCAGTTAGACCTGTCTCTGTCCATCATTGTCAGTTTTATATATGTACGTATCTATACAGAACCGTACTGAGTAGTATAGTTGTATACCGCCTAGCTCATGATCTAGCAGAACATGCAGTATCCAGAGATATTAAGCACTGAGTCTAGCTACAAAGTACTGCCAGAGATACTTATAGCCTGCTCTGAGTCTAGCAGTAACACGTATTTGCCAGATACTTTATGCCTATAGGCCTGAGTCAGCAGTAACAGAGACTGCCAGAATAGCCAGCCTGAGTCTAGCAGAACAACAGTACTGCCAGAGATACTTATAGCCTAGCCTGAGTCTAGCAGTAAGAACAGTACTGCCAGAGATACTTATAGCCTAGCCTGAGTCTAGCAGTAACAACAGTACTGCCAGAGATACTTATAGCCTAGCCTGAGTCTAGCAGTAAGAACATATTGCAATCTACAAACCTTGTTACTTTCTTCATATGTTTAACTTAAGTTAGACACATTTCATTATGATGGATCATGGATCTGCTTGTTCCTATCAGTGCTGTTCTACTTTCTTCAAGCTCCTTTGTTACTTCCTGTGTAAGAAGACTGCAGTCAAGTGTGTAAGAAGACTGCAGTACTTGTGAGTGTGACTGGACACTTAAATCTTAGTACTAAGTTTGTTTATGCTTGCCTCTTCGAGTAATTCGCGGGATATATACACAGAGGTGTATGTCTCTCAGTGTATATAGACTGAGAGGTGTATGTTTCTCAGTGTATATAGACTGAGAGGTGTATGTTTCTTCGTGCTTATACGCTGAGTGTTTACTCCCTATTTCATAATCCTCTCCGCTGAGACAAGCTAGTCTTCTCAGCCGGTACACCGCACTCTCCTCTCTGCCCAGGCCGACTACACAACAGCCGGACTCTATGACCGTAAAACTCTACGACCGCTCGACTCTACAAGAGTGATAAGACGCGTGTAGAGGGTGTGAGCGACAGAGCAGCGCGAGAAAAGTGTCACTACAAAGTAAAAGAGTTAAGCAGCGACCACTGTAACCACCATTATGTTATTGTGGACAATGCAGAGAGGGTATTCAATTCTACAGAAGGAGTTACTACTTGTCAAGAAGGATCCTAGTGCTGCTACTCGCCCTACTAACTCCGCCACTTGTCTCTCCAGTGGACGTCAGCTTTATCTCTCAGTTATTCAACAATCTTGGGTTAAAATGTTTTTTCAAGCTTATTAATTCAATTTTGGTTTTTGTTTTCTTCAGTTTTAAACATTATCTATTGTTGGTTTGTCCATGTTGTCTCTACCGTCCTTGTAATATATTTCATGCGTGTATAATATAAGCCATGTATACACATGTATGTTTACCCATATACATCTTTTTGCCAACTTATTTCTCTCGGTCTATGAGATTTAAGAGGGGAGGCCATGAGTTGTGAATCGAACCCCGTGAACACAACGAAGTTAGTAGAACCCCTTTCAGAGCACGAGAGATCACAACTGCAAAATGTACCGAAGTGTATTCTTAGCAGAACTATACAGATTCTTTAATTACAAGATGAAGATTGAGACACTTGCGCAACATATGGGAATTTTTATAGAAGAAACGTTTCGCCACACAGTGGGTTCATCAGTCCAATACAAAGCAGAAAGGGGGGTAAGGAGAGGAGGAGTTTGAGGTAATCAGTCCCTCAGCCTGGAATCGATGTGTTCTGTCCATCACTCTTGTAGAAAGTACAGCATATGGCCGGAGAAGTGGCTTATATACTGTAGTCAGGTGAGTGGAAGCAGGAGGAGGCGGAGTCACCTTGGAACCATCCACTAGTGTAAGTAGGTCTTCGTCCAAAGGTTGGACAAGTAGTGAAGAATTCCTTGTATCAAGATCCCATGAAGTTGCAGTGTCTGACAGATGTGATAAATGTTTTTTTTAAAAAACGACAAGAGTGATGGACTTAACACATCGATTCCAGGCCGAGGGACTGATTACCTCCAACTCCTCCTCTCCTTACCCCTTTCTGCTTTGTATTAGACTGATGAAGCCACTGTGTGGCGAAACGTTTCCTTAATAAAGATTCCTATATGTTGCATAAGTGTCTCATAGTATGACATAGGACACAAGAACTGCAGCAGACCTATTGGTCCATGATAGGGAGGTTCAATTCACACCCACTCCTTTACCTGCACCGGGATTGTTCTCTCTGGTGCGGAGGAGAGAGAGAGAGAGAGAGAGAGAGAGAGAGAGAGAGAGAGAGAGAGAGAGAGAGAGAGAGAGAGAGAGAGAGAGAGAGAGAGAGAGATACCTAATAATATATACATGGAAATTTTTTGAGGGTCAGGCCCCCAATCTGCACATCATCATAGCAACTTACTAGAGCGAAAAATAAGTGTACAATAAATCCAATGAAAAGCAGAGGCGCCACAGGCACAAATGAACACTGTCAACATGTGGGCGCCAAAACTCATCAACATACAGCCAACAAATGTCAGAAATACTGTCGGGACAAATATATAAAAAAATAAGAGGAACCTTTACCACTGCCTGCCATTATTGCTAATACTACTACTACTACGTTCTATGCTAATACTATTATAAATATGAAGCTCCCTGAATACGATTCCGTGAGTCACTATCCTCCAGACCCGGTCCCAGACCAGCTTGCTGGACTGCTCAACCAAGCTGTTGGTGCTAGTCGCACGCAGCACCAAAGCCCGGCTGAACAGGAACTATCTTGAAGAACTTATTAAGCTCCCTCTTGAAGACAGTCATAAGTCTGTTGGTAATCATCCTTATGTATGATGGGAGGGTGATGAAGAGTCTTGACCCTTCTACACTTATTTAGTTATCTCTCAGTGCAGTTATTTCTCAGTGCACCCTTTGCAACCCTGCTTTTAAGTGGGGAGTATCTTGCACTATGTCATGGGTCTTTTGCTTTCGTAGGGAATGATTTCACTGTGCAGATTTGGGCCCAGTCCTTCCCGAAATTTCCAGCTGTAAATTATGGCGTAGCTTTCTCGCCTACGTTCCAGGGAGTACATGTCAATAATTCTTAATATGGTAGTGGCAAGTGCTACGTTACAGAGACTGACTCTGGTTGCTTCTATGGCTGTGGCACTGATCACGGGGCCAGGCTGCCAAACACCGGGGGCTCAGAGTGCCATTATTAGGTGCCAGCACGCTTTCACACCACCACTACCACCACACCCCTATGTTAGTGGTATTGCAACTCCTAGCTTACACCTCATACTCTCACACCTAGCACCTCGTACCTTCACACATTACACATAGTACTTGATACCTTACACCTACCACTTCACACCTTATACCCTCACACCTTACAACTCAATACCCTCACGCCTAGCACCTCATACCAGGAAACAACTGTCCCCCCCCTCTCCTATATATATACTGGCTTCCTCACCTTTGTCAGCGTGACTAGTAAATGGTCCAAGCCGGACCGAAACGTCGTGGTAAGTTTCTCTCTCCTATGTAAGGGTTATTTGTGAACTGTTTCAGTATTTTGCCTTTTTCTCATTCACACAACTATCCTAACTTTATCTTGTCTTAGCTATTTTTAATTTCAGAACGTTCCCTGTTAACTTACAATACTTTTAAGTTGGGTTAGGTTAGGGTAAGTGGGGTTAGGATAAGTGGGGCTAAGTTAGGGTAAGTGGGGTTAGGTTAGGGTAAGTGGGGTTAGGTTAAGGTAAGTGGGGTTAAATTTGGTCAGGACACAAATTTGTGAAAAAAACGTTTATTTAGCCACGAGAAAAGGCAAAACGTTTATTTATTGCTGGTATACCTTTGATGAGTTTCGAGAGTCTTTCTACTCCCGGAGCCCGGCCATGAGCCAGGCTCGTCTGGTGCTAGCCTGGTTAATCAGGCTGTTGTTGCTAGAGGCAGAGT
Source organism: Cherax destructor (assembly GCA_009830355.1). Taxonomy (NCBI): domain Eukaryota; kingdom Metazoa; phylum Arthropoda; class Malacostraca; order Decapoda; family Parastacidae; genus Cherax; species Cherax destructor. The sequence continues at coordinate 102,870 of WNWK01002366.1, forward strand.
TAGAGCTGCAGAGACACACGGCTAGCTTTTGTTTTCACAATGTGGATCATGAACACGTAAGATAACACGTAAGATAACACGTAAGATAACAGGTAAATCTTACAAACACCTCTCATGAACACGTTAGATAACAGGTAAATCTTACAAACACCTCTCATGAACACGCAGGATAACAGGTAAATCTTACAAACACCTCTCATGAACACGCAAGATAACAGGTAAATCTTACAAACACCTCTCATGAACACGCAGGATAACAGGTAAATCTTACAAACACCTCTCATGAACACGCAGGATAACAGGTAAATCTTACAAGCCTCTATTTACAGTAAGATATTCACCCCTAATTTCCTGTGCCTTACTTCACGAATCATCTTCCTCTAGTATTTTAACCCCAGTGAGAAGGTCAAGTCTGAGACCGGGCCGCGGGAGCCATGACTTCCAGCGTGTTAGTAGGTACACCCGCAGTGTGCGGCTTGGTAGTTCCCCAGAGCGATGGTATCCCCAAGCAAGCGTCGGTATCCCCGTCAACGCCGCTGAGGGAAGCATGGGTTATACCTGGAGGAGGGTGTTTCAGGGAGTCAACGCCCCCCCCCCCGGCGGGTTGCATATAAATGCAAAACAAGAGCTTGAGTTAATTGATAAATTATTCTTGCAAATTACTTTAGCAGAAGATACGAAAGAGAGAGAGAGAGAGAGAGAGAGAGAGAGAGAGAGAGAGAGAGAGAGAGAGAGAGAGAGAGAGAGAGAGAGAGAGAGGAGATACTATTACACCTCTCCTGCACTACCTCAAACTAATCTAAGAGCCGCTGGCCTAACGTCTAGCTGAGACAACAATGTTGTCTGCAAATATACCAACACCTTGGCTTCTCTGAGGCAGTATATACACCGTTATCACAGTGTAGCTACACACGTTTTTCTCCCAGGGGCAGTATATACACAGTTATCTCTCAGGACCTGTGTACCTGGCTGCTAAGAGAGGTAACAAGAAGATAAAAATGATGAATGGAATGGCAGGAAAGGAAGGCTAAAGCATGGAAAGATGCAGGAACTGCAATACAAACACTAGAATATGGAAGAGAAGCGGAGAGAACAGAGGGTTGGTAACACAAGGCAGGTGGTGGAACAGAGGGTAGTAGGAGTCACCTTTGATGGATTTCTACAGTTTTTCTATTTCCGCAGCCCGGCCCTGTGCCAGGCTTGTCTGGCCAACCACGTTGTTGCTACTGGCATCCCGCTGGCCCACAAATCCTGGTTGATCTGGCATCTGTCGGAAGAAATCGTCTAGATTCCTCTTGAAGACTTCTACACTTCTTCCAGCAGTGTTTCTCATATCTTCTTGTAAGATACGGATGTTGATACAATGTTCTCCTATGGTGCCCACGGCGCCCCTGATTTTCATTGGGTTTATTTTGCACATTCTCCCATATTTCTCCCTCCAGTATGCTGTTCTGGCAGTGCGCAGATTTGGAACAAGGTCCTCAAGTACTTTCCAGGTATATATTATCCTGTATTATATATATATATATCCTCTGCTCCAGTGAGTACAAATTTAAGAGTTTAAGAATTTCCATTAATTTAAATGTTTACTGGCTCTATGCTGGCCGTAAATGATCTCTGTTCCAGCTGTGATATCTCCCGTGCCCTGAACGCGGCCTCAACACTGAGAAGACAAGCAACTTGGATAGCATCACCAGCAAGACAGTAGGAGTTGGACAGAACTAGCAGATGGTCACTGCAACATAACGAAAGAATGGAACAGATGTACGTAGCGGTAAGGGTTGGAAAGGAACCAAGGCAGAACAGGGGAGGTGCACCTTGTTGCAGGTCTGTGTCCCCCACCCCATCCGTGCACTCCTGCAGTCTGGCCTCCAACACTGGGTCAAACAGCTAGCGGTCACTGACCCTGCTGCCTCACCACCTCTCATCTTCACTCACTCACTTCCAGGTAAACTACACATCGAAACACTATGCGCTAATAAAACACCATCTAACACAACGTAACATGATCTAACACAACGTAACATGATCTAACACAACGTAACATGATCTAACACAACGTAACGTGATCTAACACAACGTAACATGATCTAACATAACGTAACATGATCTAACACAACGTAACATGATCTAACACAACGTAACATGATCTAACACAACGTTACATGATCTAACACAACGTAACATGATGTAACACAACGTAACATGATCTAACACAACGTTACATGATCTAACACAACGTAACATGATCTAACACAACGTAACGTGATCTAACACAACGTTACATGATCTAACACAACGTAACATGATCTAACACAACGTTACATGATGTAACACAACGTAACATGATCTAACACAACGTTACATGATGTAACACAACGTTACATGATGTAACACAACGTAACATGATCTAACACAACGTAACATGATGTAACACAACGTTACATGATGTAACACAACGTTACATGATCTAACACAACGTAACATGATCTAACACAACGTAACATGATCTAACACAACGTAACATGATGTAACACAACGTTACATGATGTAACACAACGTAACATGATCTAACACAACGTTACATGATCTAACACAACGTAACATGATGTAACACAACGTAACATGATCTAACACAACGTTACATGATCTAACACAACGTAACATGATCTAACACAACGTAACATGATCTAACACAACGTTACATGATCTAACACAACGTAACATGATCTAACACAACGTTACATGATGTAACACAACGTTACATGATCTAACACAACGTTACATGATGTAACACAACGTATCAACTTGGTTAGATATTTTCATAACTTTATTTATTACCCCTTTATTTAGTCTTGTCTACCATTTATATCCCTCAATCGTATCCTCCTTAATTCTACGACTTTCCAGAGAGTGCAGATGCACTGGCCTCAGTCTGTCCTCGTAGGTGAGATTTCTGTTACATGGGATCAACTTCATCCTTCACTGTGTTTTCCAGCGCATTTATGTCCGTTCTGTAATAAGGAGAACAGAACTGTGAAGCATAATCTAAATGAGGTTTTACCAAGGATATATAGAGTTGAAGTATAACTTAAGAACTCCTGTTATTCATCAAGAATTATATTAACTTAACTCCGAACACTTACGCACTGTTGTCTTGGCTTTACATTACTGCTAACCAGAACTCCTAAATTTTTTAGCATACAGAGTGTTGGAGATCTACATTATTAAGTTTATAAGTGCCATGTAACTTCTCCAACCATTGCATCAACCAATCCAAATCTTCCTGTAACGCTCTAGTGTCCTCAGAATTTTTCTGACGGCTTATTTTAGTGTCATCGGCAAATTTGATTATGTCGCTATTTACTCCTTCATCTATGTCGATAATTTATATTGTAAACAACAAAGGACCCGACACCGACCCCTGTGGAACACCGCTTGTCATGCGTCCCCACTCTGATTTCTCCCCATTTATGCAAACCGTCTGTTGCCTATCTGTCAACCATGCCTCTATTCAGGAAAATTTTTCCCCTCCTATTCCATATGCTAAATACTCAGATGATCTGTCACACACTCCAACTCAAAGTACCTTCACCCCACTCTAATAAAAGGTACCATCACCATACTCCAACACAAGGCACCATCACCACACTCCAACACAAGGCACCATCACCACACTCCAACACAAGGCACCATCACCAACACTCCAACACAATGCACCATCACCACACTCCAACACAATGCACCATCACCAAACTCTCCAACACAACAAATGAATAAATGCATGAACAGTAGAACGTGACTGGTATTTTTTTTTCAAAATAAGCCTCACCTCATTCTCAGATGCAGTGATTACAATGGTCGCGCAGTAATTACAATGGTCGCGCAGTGATTACAATACAGTGATCACAACAGAGGTGCAACATGAAATAGCAGTCTACTCCTGTAGTTTACCCGAGGAAACTTGAAGGGTATCCCTCAGGGCCGAGGGGAAGGGGCCCCTATTTCAGATCGGAGCTCCCTGCTGACGGTCTGATCAGTCAGACTACTGGTACACTCTGACAGCAGTACGACTGAAGTACAACAGCGTGACTGTCGAGTTCCGGAGGCCTGATTCTGAAAAGGCCGCGTGAATGGGATTACAGCGGCAACGTAGAGGTTCCAAAGGTATAAAGAGGTTAAAGGTTTGAAGGTGTACAGAGGATTTAAAAGGGTGTACAGAAGGTTCAAAAGAGTGTAGAGAAGGTTCAAGAGGATGTACATAGGGTTTAAGAGGATGTACAGAGTTTAAGAAGATGTAAAGAAAGTTCAAGAGGGTGTACAGTGGGTTTAAGATGGTGTACAGAAGGTTCAAGAGAGTGTACAGAAGGTTCAAGAGAGTGTACAGAAGGTGCCAGAGAGTGTACATAGGGTTTAAGAGGGTGTACAGAAGGTTTAAAAACTTAAGCAGTCGTAGAAGTATAAGAAACGTTTAGACAGTGGGATCGCACCTTACGTTTTTGCTGACACTGAAGCTGAGGAGAGACAACACTGGGAAATTAGACTCCGGGGAGACCTACACACGATGAAAAATAGATTCTCAAACAAATGACTCCCGGACTTCAATCTAAACAAATGCAAGGCAGCAACTTTCAGCAACAGCTGAAGGATGTTCTCAGGGAAGGAGATCAACGACCCCCGCGGCCCCTATACCAAGCCAGGCCTCCTGGAGGATCAAGGTCTGATCAACCAGGCTGTTACTGCTGGCAACACGCAGCCCAACGTACGAACCACAATCCGTCTGGTCAGGCACTGATTTGAGGAACTTGTCCAGTTCTCTCTTGAAGACCGCCAGGAGTTTGTTGGCAATTCCCCGTGTGCACGAAGGGAGGGCGTTGAAGAGTCGGGGACCTCTGACACTTACCAAGTTTTCTCTTAGGGTACTCATCATGTCCCTGCTTTTTGGCAGAGGCATTTTACACCGTCTTCCAAGACGGAGTGATTTAAGTGTTCAGGTTTGGAAATAGGTCCTCCAGGATTTTCCGGGTAAAAATTGCATTTTTCTTGCTTAGGTTCCCAGGAATACAGTTGAAGGAACCTCAAGCGTTCCCAGTAGTTCAGATGCTCGACTGAGTGTATACTCGTACGAGAAGTGAAAGTTCTCTGTACATTTTCCAGATCAGCAATCTCGCCTGCAGCATCCCAGCCTGGAGAGAACAAGTGACTTGTAGAATATCATCACAGGCTCAACCTGTTTTGTACTGAAAGTTCTAGATATCCAGCCTATCATTCTCCTCGTAGAAGAAATGTCAACACTGATGTGACCCTTGAATGTGAGATCTTCCTACATCATCACTCCCAGGTTACGGACATCATCACTCCCAGGTTACGGACATCATCACTCCCAGGTTACGCACATCATCACTCCCAGGTTACGGAATATGAGTGGTCTGTACTCCTTTACATTCTTTGTTTCCTCCAGTCTTCCACAGCGGAGCAACGAAAACTTCTCCTCGATAAACATCATATTGTTCCTTGAGGACCACTGGCCTCAGAAAATAAATCCTTTAACTTCCTATCCATCCTCCCTGCTTCAGTCTCTCTCTCTCTCTCTCTCTCTCTCTCTCTCTCTCTCTCTCTCTAAGAAATTCAAGGGTTATGCCTTAAACTCATCTGAATAATAAGCTTCTGTGAATCTCATGAATTTTCCTGAAAGGCAGTTAATAGCAGACTCCTGTGTTTGTCTGCTGACTCAGGTCTTAGTCACATGGTGGCCTTCTTAATGGCTACCACCTGCGACTAATGTACCTATGTCTCTGTCTGTCTGTCTCTCTCTCTCTCTCCCCAACAGGAACTTGTAAAAACACCTGCTTTCGTAGGGAGTCAGTTCAGTGTGCAGATTTAGGACCAATTCCTCCAGAATTTTTAAGGAACAAATTAAAAGACATCTTTCTGGCCTACGTACCAAGGAATAAGTGTTCGAGGAGGGTCTTCAAGCATTCCCAGCAAGTGCGTGACTGAGTCTATGCGAGCAGTGAAGGGTCTCTGCACATCCTCCAGGTCTGCTATTTAGCCTGCCTTAAAAGGGGCTGATAGTGTACAGCAATATTCCCGCTTACGGAGAATAAGTGACTTGAAGAGTACCATTACTGGCTTGTCAACTGCTTTATTTAAAGATTCTATTTGGTTTAGATAGACACTTAAGCAAACACAAGCACATGTTTATTAGAAAACGTTTCGGTCCTGGGACCTTGATCACTTCTAATATTATCAAGGTCCCAGTGTTTGCTTTCGTGTCTTTCTAAAGAAATTTGTCGGTATCTATTACCAAGGTTCTAGTTACCAAAGGTTCTATGGAAATAAATGGTATAAAATACCGACACAATGGAAATATAAACACTTAAGCAGTATAATGTGACCCTTTGTGACTTGATAAAGCCCACTGTGTGGGCGAAACGTTGTCAATAAAGGATCACATTACTATACTGCTCAAGTGTTTATATTTCCACAAAAGGTTCTAGTTATCCATCTCATCATTTTCATTACAGGTGTGATAGTGGCACTATAGTAACAGCAACTAGAGTGAACTGAGTACAACTAGGCGAGTACAACATGATTACACACCTGTCTTGCTGAGAGGTCAAAAGTGGCACACTAGTGCTGAGCTGGTTAGGTGTACCCGATACAACCAATAGGTCAAAGGTTACGAGGTCAGGTCATTTGTTCTCGCCTGAACACTTGTTGACGTCTACCTTACGTCTACCTGAAGACTGTTCTCAGAGTCAATTCCCCTCTGCTTTTGCTGACTGCGACTGTGCACTCAGCATAGACTGACTTGATATCTACACAAATGAAAGTAACCAGAACGATAGAGAGAGAGAGAGAGAGAGAGAGAGAGAGAGAGAGAGAGAGAGAATGAAGAGTGAAGAGGCAGGGCAAGAAGCAATGATTGGACTCTTGGAAAAACTGCTAAGTGAGCGTAAACACACACACACACACAGTTGGAACCCACACCTAGCCAAGCACGTAAGGAAATTAGAAAAAGTGCAAAGATTTCCAACAAGACTAGTCCCGGAGCTAAGGGGCATGTCCTACTAGGAGAGGTTAAGAGAAATCGACTTGACGACACTGGGGGACAGGAGAGTTAGGGGGATATGATAACGACATATAAAATACTGAGAGGAATCAACAAGGTGGACAGAGACAGGATGTTCCAGAGATGGGACACAGCAACAAGGGGTCACAGTTGGAAGTTGAAAACTCAGATGAATCACAGGGATGTATTTCTTCAGTCACAGATGAATCACAGGGATGTATTTCTTCAGTCACAGATGAATCACAGGGATGTATTTCTTCAGTCAGGAAGTGGAAAAGTCTGGGAAGTGATGTAGTGGAGGCAGGATCCTTACATAGATTTAAGAAGAGGTATGATAAAGCTCATGGAGCAGGAAGAGTGACCTAGTAGCCACCAGCGAAGAGGCGGGGCCAGGAGCTGTGAATCTACCCCTGCAACCACAACTAGGTGAGTACACACCTGCATCACCCTAGCGTACAAAGCACCCCTCAGGTGGTTATCAGAAAATATACGCCAGGCGTGAAGGAACAACCTACGCAGTTCTCATACCAATATACACACTGATCAGTGCATATTCCCCACAAGTACACAGACACACACAGTGTACGATCCCCACAAATACACACACACATACACCGATGTACACACTCCCCGCTTCCATACCTGAACCATAACATTACCTACTTGAAACTATTGCAACACAAATCTTCCACTTTGTACACACAGTGTTCGTCTCTACAGTCTTCCTCCTTATTTCCACTTATAATACAATTAGGTTTCACAACATCACTAGGTATCCTACGTAGGATACTTTTACGAGGATATCCTATACGGGATGGCAAGCTTGATCTGCAGCAATTATTCCAGTCCTTACACGACGGTGTGCACTCCTCCATACTAATAGTGCACTCCCACACAGTCCCTCCCACACACACTCCATCCCTTCCTCCCTCCTTCCACCTTGGTCTGGTCTGGTCTACATATCTTTACTTACTGGCTAGGTCAGTCAGTTGGTGTCTGTGTCTGTCTCTCTCTCTCTCTCTCATTTCTTCCCAGGCTAAAATTAGCCACTGCCTAACTTTGTCAATAGAGTTAGTTATGAAATTAGCAGGTGAGTGTGTCGGCACATCTCACCTGCCCAGCATCACCTCTCACAATCTCATACATCTCACCTGCCCAGCATCTCCTCTCACAGTGTCATACATCTCACCTGCCCAGCATCTCCTCTCACAGTGTCATACATCTCACCTGCCCAGCATCACCTCTCACAGTCCCACACATCTCACCTGCCCAGCATCTCCTCTCACAATCTCATACATCTCACCTGCCCAGCATCTCCTATCACAGTGTCATACATCTCACCTGCCCAGCATCACCTCTCACAGTCCCACACATCTCACCTGCCCAGCATCACCTCTCACAGTCCCACACATCTCACCTGCCCAGCATCACCTCTCACAGTCCCACACATCTCACCTGCCCAGCATCTCCTCTCACAGTCCCACACATCTCACCTGCCCAGCATCACCTCTCACAGTCCCACACATCTCACCTGCCCAGCATCACCTCTCACAGTCCCACACATCTCACCTGCCCAGCATCACCTCTCACAGTCCCACACATCTCACCTGCCCAGCATCTCCTCTCACAGTCCCACACATCTCACCTGCCCAGCATCACCTCTCACAGTCCCACACATCTCACCTGCCCAGCATCTCCTCTCACAGTCCCACACATCTCACCTGCCCATCATCACCTCTCACAGTCCCACACATCTCACCTGCCCAGCATCTCCTCTCACAGTCCCACACATCTCACCTGCCCAGCATCTCCTCTCACAGTCCCACACATCTCACCTGCCCAGCATCTCCTCTCACAGTCCCACACATCTCACCTGCCCAGCATCACCTCTCACAGTCCCACACATCTCACCTGCCCAGCATCTCCTCTCACAGTCCCACACATCTCACCTGCCCAGCATCTCCTCTCACAGTCCCACACATCTCACCTGCCCAGCATCTCCTCTCACAGTCCCACACATCTCACCTGCCCAGCATCACCTCTCACAGTCCCACACATCTCACCTGCCCAGCATCTCCTCTCACAGTCCCACACATCTCACCTGCCCAGCATCTCCTCTCACAGTCCCACACATCTCACCTGCCCAGCATCACCTCTCACAGTCCCACACATCTCACCTGCCCAGCATCACCTCTCACAGTCCCACACATCTCACCTGCCCAGCATCACCTCTCACAGTCCCACACATCTCACCTGCCCAGCATCTCCTCTCACAGTCCCACACATCTCACCTGCCCAGCATCACCTCTCACAGTCCCACACATCTCACCTGCCCAGCATCACCTCTCACAGTCTCATGCATCAGCTTAATCAGCTTAATCACTGCCTGGTTGACCAGACAGTGAACAAGAAAGTCTGGCCTCAGCCCGGGCTCTGACGTGATTGGGTTATGCTAACTTAATTGTAACATAAGTTCCTATAACACCGTTGTAAAAAATTTAACTTGTGTATTGGAGGTGAAAATCTATACAAAAAGTTATTTTTACTGACGCCTCTTCTATCAACGTGAAGGTCCGTGGACGATGATGTTTTGTGAGTGTAGCAGTACCTGGCAACCCTCTGGACTCATGGCACCATCAAGGCAAGGAACCAGAGGATCAAGGCAAGGAACCAGACGATCAAGGCAAGGAACCAGACGATCAAGGCAAGGAACCAGACGATCAAGGCAAGGAGCCAGACGATCAAGGCAAGGAACCAGACGATCAAGGGGCAAGGAACCAGACGATCAAGGCAAGGAACCAGAGGATCAAGGCAAGAAACCAGAGGATCAAGGCAGGAAACCAGAGGATCAAGGCAAGGAACCAGAGGATCAAGGGGCAAGGAACCAGAGGATCAAGGGGCAAGGAACCAGAGGATCAAGGCAAGGAACCAGAAGATCAAGGCAAGGAACCAGAGGATCAAGGCAGGGAACCAGACGATCAAGGCAAGAAACCAGAGGATCAGGGGCAAGGAGCCAGACGATCAAGGCAAGGAACCAGAGGATCAAGGCAGGGAACAAGACGATCAAGGCAAGGAACCAGACGATCAAGGCAAGGAACCAGAGGATCAAGGCAGGAAACCAGACGATCAAGGCAAGAAACCAGAGGATCAGGGGCAAGGAGCCAGACGATCAAGGCAAGGAACCAGAGGATCAAGGCAGGAAACCAGACGATCAAGGCAAGGAACCAGAGGATCAAGGGGCAAGGAACCAGAGGATCAAGGCAGGGAACCAGACGATCAAGGCAGGAAACCAGACGATCAAGGCAAGGAACCAGAGGATCAAGGGGCAAGGAACCAGAGGATCAAGGCAAGGAACCAGAGGATCAAGGCAAGGAACCAGAGGATCAAGGCAGGGAACCAAACGATCAAGGCAAGGAACCAGATGATCAAGGGGCAAGGAACCAGTAGGATCAAGGGACAAGGAACCAGAGGATCAAGGCAAGGAACCAGACGATCAGGAGCAAGGAACCAGAGGATCAAGGCAAGGAACCAGAGGATCATTTCAAGGAACCAGAAGATCAGGAGCAAGGAACCATACGATCAAGGCAAGGAACCAGACGATCAGGGGCAAGGAACCAGAGGATCAAGGCAAGGAACCAGACGATCAAAGGCAAGGAACCAGACGATCAGGGGCAAGGAACCAGAGGATCAAGGCAAGGAACCAGAGGATCAAGGGCAAGGAACCAGAGGATCAGGGGCAAGGAACCAGAGGATCAAGGCAAGGAACCAGACGATCAAGGGCAAGGAACCAGACGATCAAGGTAAGGAACCAGACGATCAAGGTGCAAGGAACCAGACGATCAGGGGCAAGGAACCAGACGATCAAGGCAAGGAACCAGACGATCAGGGGCAAGGAACCAGACGATCAAGGCAAGGAACCAGACGAACAAGTCTACGGAAGAAGAACAGATCAAAGGAGAACAGAACAACCAGAGTAAGTTTCAAAATGAGAACAGAACGAGAGTAGTAAGCTTTAAAATGAGAACAGAACGAGAGTAGTAAGCTTTAAAATGAGAACAGAACGAGAGTAGTAAACTTTAAAATGAGAACAGAACGAGAGTAGTAAGCTTTAAAATGAGAACAGAACGAGAATAGTAAGCTTTAAAACGAGAACAGAACGAGAATAGTAAGCTTTAAAATGAGAACAGAACGAGAGTAGTAAGCTTTAAAATGAGAACAGAACGAGAATAGTAAGCTTCAAAACGAGAACAGAACGAGAGTAGTAAGCTTTAAAATGAGAACAGAACGAGAGTAGTAAGCTTTAAAATGAGAACAGAACGAGAGTAGTAAGCTTTAAAATGAGAACAGAACGAGAATAGTAAGCTTTAAAACGAGAACAGAACGAGAGTAGTAGCTTTAAAATGAGAACAGAACGAGAATAGTAAGCTTTAAAACGAGAACAGAACGAGAGTAGTAAGCTTTAAAATGAGAACAGAACGAGAGTAGTAAGCTTTAAAATGAGAACAGAACGAGAGTAGTAAGCTTAAAACGAGAACAGAACGAGAGTAGTAAGCTTTAAACGAGAACAGAACGAGAGTAGTAAGCTTTAAAATGAGAACAGAACGAGAGTAGTAAACTTTAAAACGAGAACAGAACGAGAATAGTAAGCTTTAAAATGAGAACAGAACGAGAGTAGTAAGCTTTAAAATGAGAACAGAACGAGAATAGTAAGCTTCAGAACGAGAACAGAACGAAAGTAGTAAGCTTTAAAATGAGAACAGAACGAGAGTAGTAAGCTTTAAAATGAGAACAGAACGAGAGTAGTAAGCTTTAAAATGAGAACAGAACGAGAATAGTAAGCTTTAAAATGAGAACAGAACGAGAGTAGTAAGCTTTAAAATGAGAACAGAACGAGAATAGTAAGCTTTAAAATGAGAACAGAACGAGAGTAGTAAGCTTTAAAATGAGAACAGAACGAGAGTAGTAAGCTTTAAAATGAGAGAAGCGACTGCAGAAAAGAGTCCAAAGTTGGGCAAGAGAAAATAAACATCGCCGGAGTATAAACAGATTACTTAAAAATGTATTAAGTCAGTAACCCATCGTCTCTCCAGGCTTGGCAGTAGTCACAGACACTACGTTTCCTGTCGTTGTCTGTCAGTAGTCACACACACTACGTTTCCTGTCGTTGTCTGGCAGTAGTCACACACACTACGTTTCTTGTCGTTGTCTGTCAGTAGTCACACACACTACGTTTCCTGTCGTTGTCTGGCAGTAGTCACACACACTACGTTTCTTGTCGTTGTCTGTCAGTAGTCACACACACTACGTTTCTTGTCGTTGTCTGGCAGTAGTCACACACACTGCGTTTCTTGTCGTTGTCTGGCAGTAGTCACACACACTACGTTTCTTGTCGTTGTCTGGCAGTAGTCACACACACTACGTTTCCTGTCGTTGTCTGTCAGTAGTCACACACACTGCGTTTCTTGTCGTTGTCTGGCAGTAGTCACACACTACGTTTCCTGTCGTTGTCTGGCAGTAGTCACACACACTACGTTTCTTGTCGTTGTCTGGCAGTAGTCACACACACTACGTTTCCTGTCGTTGTCTGTCAGTAGTCACACACACTGCGTTTCTTGTCGTTGTCTGGCAGTAGTCACACACTACGTTTCCTGTCGTTGTCTGGCAGTAGTCACAGACACTACGTTTCCTGTCGTTGTCTGGCAGTAGTCACAGACACTACGTTTCTTGTCGTTGTCTGGCAGTAGTCACAAACACTACGTTTCCTTTCGTTGTCTGGCAGTAGTCACAGACACTACGTTTCTTGTCGTTGTCTGGCAGTAGTCACAGACACTACGTTTCTTGTCGTTGTCTGGCAGTAGTCACAGACACTACGTTTCTTGTCGTTGTCTGGCAGTAGTCACAGACACTACGTTTCCTGTCGTTGTCTGGCAGTAGTCACAGACACTACGTTTCCTTTCGTTGTCTGGCAGTAGTCACAGACACTACGTTTCTTGTCGTTGTCTGGCAGTAGTCACAGACACTACGTTTCTTGTCGTTGTCTGGCAGTAGTCACAGACACTACGTTTCTTGTCGTTGTCTGGCAGTAGTCACAGACACTACGTTTCCTGTCGTTGTCTGGCTGTAGTCACACACACTACGTTTACTATCGTTGTCTGGCAGCAGACACAACAAAAGTCTGTCTGTTCTTGTCTTGCAGGAACCACAGACACAAACGACACCAACAAACAAAGGTCTCGAAGCTCAAGCTTCAATAGGTATTTTCCAAAAAGTCTTTCCGTCGTGTTCAATTTTAGACTTCAATATTTAGACAGGAGCTTACGACACAGCTCATTATTGGCATATTCATGGGGAGGCACGAAACCCACAGAGCACCTGAAGAATGGGAGGTAATGAGGCTCCAGCCAGGAGAGCTTCAATATCTTGGATTAAAGGATTTAAGTGTAGCAAAACCTAAAAAAAACCTACCTGGAGGGGTTTAATGTTTTACATTTGGTTTAATAGAGACGTTTTTTCTAACACCCTGAACGATGCCAAAGTTTCCCTCTTGTGGTTCTTATGTGGTTTACTGTGGGGGTCACCGCCCCCCACGGCTCGGTCCCAGATCAGGACTATAGGTTGGTGGCCTGATTAAGCAGGCTGTTGGTGGTGGTGGGGTAAGGTCTGGGTGTCAGCGGGTGCTGACACCCTGTACCCACATAATCAAGGACCCACACATACCCAAAGACATACTAGACTAGCTAAACAGATTGAAAGCCCCTTCAAGGCAAGTGCCTCGATGCCGGTGAAGGGATCTTGATGCAGGGATCTGGAGCTACCCCCTCCCCTCCCAAGATCCCTGGAAACACCAGGTCAGAACAGTGAGTCCTGGTATGGTACCGGTTGGTTGGCTAAATGGGTTTAAAGTCTACCTACTACACGAGGGTCATTAAGGGTGCACGCTACCTGTTTACCACCAGTCAAGAATACACATTAATTCTTAAAATTAGGATTAAACTGTGTATATACACTGATAGATATACATCTCTCGATGTATATTTATCAGAATGAACTAGAATAAAGTACAGGTAACCTACAGGTGTTAGCTACAATGGTTTGACTATCCTGACTATCCCTTAGTCATTTTCCTCAATCTAGAATCCTCGACAGGTTCGTATGATGGTTGTTTCTTCATCCACGATAGTCAAGTTGATCCAGCACACCCTGAAGAAACAGGTGTTTCAGCAGTGCTGCATTTCAGGTACACATCTGTCTCGCTCTGTGAACAGGTGAAAGGGAAGCGGCGGCGGCGGCAGGTGTTTTTGCCAAGTGTCATGGCCACAGGTGGCCCGCACCTGGCCCCTCTCTCTCACGATGCTGGCCGAACACCAACAACCTGGCTGATCACATACCAATTAACAGACGGAGGATCGAGCCTCCACTATTCCTTAGGCTCCTAGTAGCAATCTTGCGGACTGGAGAATTATTTGAATTGTGATGTGCTGACCCTTCTGACGAGACAGCTACTGAATAAATGATGGTGGTGTGTTTTCTTCACTGGCTCACCTGACTCTCTGTAACTAGGGCTCGGCCCCAGTTTTCTCAGTCCCCAGGTCCCAGTTCCCCATTTCTTTCAGTCCCTAAATCCCTTGCAGGAGCTCTCTCAGTCCCAGGGTCCCAACCTGCTACTCTCTTAGTCCCCAGAACTCAGCTCTCTCAGTCCACACGTCTCAGCTGCCAGCCTCGACCCCAGCCACCATGATGTTGTCAGCTGCCAGCCTCGACCCCAGCCACCATGATGTTGTCAGCTGCCAGCCTCGACCCCAGCCACCATGATGTTGTCAGCTGCCAGCCTCAACCCCAGCCACCATGATGTTGTCAGCTGCCAGCCTCGACCCCAGCCACCATGATGTTCTCAGCTGCCAGCCTCGACCCCAGCCACCATGATGTTGTCAGCTGCCAGCCTCGACCCCAGCCACCATGATGTTGTCAGCTGCCAGCCTCAACCCCAGCCACCATGATGTTGTCAGCTGCCAGCCTCGACCCCAGCCACCATGATGTTGTCAGCTGCCAGCCTCAACCCCAGCCACCATGATGTTGTCAGCTGCCAGCCTCGACCCCAGCCACCATGATGTTGTCAGCTGCCAGCCTCGACCCCAGCCACCATGATGTTGTCAGCTGCCAGCCTCAACCCCAGCCACCATGATGTTGTCAGCTGCCAGCCTCAACCCCAGCCACCATGATGTTGTCAGCTGCCAGCCTCAACCCCAGCCACCATGATGTTCTCAGCTGCCAGCCTCGACCCCAGCCACCATGATGTTCTCAGCTGCCAGCCTCAACCCCAGCCACGATGATGTTGTCAGCTGCCAGCCTCCACCACTACCACCATGATGTTGTCAGCTGTCAGCCTCCACCACTACCACCATGAAGTTGTCAGCTGTCAGCCTTCACCACTACCACCACGATGTTGTCAGCCTCCACGATGTTGTCAGCCTCCACCACTACCACCACGATGTTGTCAGCCTCCACGATGTTGTCAGCCTCCACCACTACCACCACGATGTTGTCAGCCTCCACCACTACCACCACGATGTTGTCAGCCTCCACCACTACCACCACGATGTTGTCAGCCTCCACCACTACCACCCTGATGTTGTCAGCCTCCACCACTACCACCACGATGTTGTCAGCCTCCACCACTACCACCACGATGTTGTCAGCCTCCACCACTACCACCATGATGTTGTCAGCCTCCACCACTACCACCACGATGTTGTCAGCCTCCACCACTACCACCACGATGTTGTCAGCCTCCACCACTACCACCATGATGTTGTCAGCCTCCACCACTACCACCATGATGTTGTCAGCCTCCACCACTACCACCATGATGTTGTCAGCCTCCACCACTACCACCACGATGTTGTCAGCCTCCACCACTACCACCATGATGTTGTCAGCTGTCAGCCTCCACCACTACCACCACGATGTTGTCAGCCTCCACCACTACCACCATGATGTTGTCAGCTGTCAGCCTCCACCACTACCACCATGATGTTGTTAGCCTCCACCACTACCACCATGATGTTGTCAGCCTCCACCACTACCACCATGATGTTGTCAGCCTCCACCACTACCACCACGATGTTGTCAGCCTCCACCACTACCACCATGATGTTGTCAGCCTCCACCACTACCCTCCAGGTATACTCCATCTTACTCTTCAACCCTCTTCAAAGGATCTATTACATTCCCAAAACACTTTTTCAATCATGATACCATTTTTTAATTATTATTACCAGCACGTCCATCACTCGCCATGTTCATAAAAAAAAACCTAACGATGGATATAGAGGCATTATTATTATATAACCAGAAAATACCTTTTCGACGGAATTTTTTTTTTTGTCAAACTCTCGATTAATTGGAGCAGGTCATATATACGGGTGGTACAATACACAAATAACACGAATATAGGAGAGGGAAACTTATGACGACGTTTAAATGGTCCGACTTGGACCATTTACACGTCAAGGTACGGTGCCCTTTTTTGTTCTTTTCTACACAGGTTGTATAATAATAATAATAATAATAATAATAATAATAATAATAATAATAATAATAATCTTTATTTCTACAAGTACATGTACAAGGTATACAGACCATAGCTGACATCAATGACATATTACTATATAGAAAGCCCCTTGTTATGCTGAGCATTTCGGGCAAATTAGGTCAATTTTGTCCCCAGGATGCGACCCACACCAGTCGGTTAACACCCAGGTATCTACCTATTTTACTGCTAGGTGAACATGGACAGCAGGTATCTTAAGGAAACACGTCCTGATGTTTCCACCCGTACCGGGGATTGACCCCCGGACTTCAGTGTGTGAGCTGAGTGCACAACTAATCGAGCTACTGGTAAATGGCTACCGTCCAGAGAGGTACTACTGTACATGGAGGTACTATTGTATAGGGAGGTGCTACCGTCCAGGGAGGTACTACTGTACAGGGAGGTGCTACCGTCCAGGGAGGTGCTACCGTCCAGGGAGGTACTATCGTCCTGTTAAACGAGTGAGAACTGCAAGTCTGTTAAACGTTTGGCACTCTGGAAGGATTGTTACGCTTCCACTCTACCCCATATAAAAGTTTAACAATCAGACAACTGACTAGGACAACGCAAACAGGAAACTATCAAACGTTTCCTGGGAAGAGCGTCCTAAGCAATCTCAACTCAAATCAGCACATGGAAAGGCTGATTGCAGAGGTGTATAAGACCTGTATACAACACGTCTTACCGAGGTTTAAAAGATCATACACAGAGATAAACACGAGAACACTTTAAGGAAGAACGCTAATATAGAACATCGAGGCCTGGTCATGGAGAGGGGGAACACCGGAACACCCTCCAGGTATACCCTTCAGGTATAACCTCCAGGTATACCCTTCAGGCACCTGGAATATTGCCACTTGGGTCTGAACTCTACTTGTCAGATACGAGATATCATAAGAAAGAAGGAACACTGCAGCAGGCCTACTGGCCCATACGAGGCATGTCCAAGTCATCTACCGGCTTAAGCCACTGACCCAACCTAGTCAGGTTCAGGTCACATCCACTTAAGGAAGTAAATAGAACGATATAAAACACGCACACACACACACACAAACACACAGGAGCTGTGAATCGACCCCTGCAACCACAAGTAGGTGAGTACACATACACACACACCACCAGTCTGTGGTGAAATATTTTGTGAACTCTTTCCGTTTTGGTGATCCTTGGTGACTGCTACTGATCCTTGGTGACTGCTACTGATCCTTGGTGACTGCTACTGATCCTTGCTGGCGTAAGCTTGATCCTACCTGACCATCCTCACACATTCACACTCCTCAACCTTCAGACCTTCCTAATCCATCCTGACCCTGGTGACCTCTCCTGACCCTGGTGACCTCTCCTGACCCTGGTGACCTCTCCTCACCCTGGTGACCTCTCCTGACCCTGGTGACCTCTCCTGACCCTGGTGACCTCTCCTCACCCTGGTGACCTCTCCTCACCCTGGTGACCTCTCCTCACCCTGGTGACCTCTCCTCACCCTGGTGACCTCTCCTCACCCTGGTGACCTACTGACCATCTGTGTGAGTTTACAGGTGGTGAAATTAAAGCAAGAACTTGAACTTATCTAACCCATTTTCAAAGCTATCTCTCAGATTTCTTCCCCTCTGACAGATCTTATAATCGGAGAGTTAAGAGGCAGGACCAGGAGCTATGGTTCGACCCCAGCAACACTACCACGTGAGTACAGAGACTTCGGTAAAATTTTCCAGAGCGATCTTGCTCTATTAGCATTAGTGTCTCCCGGGGGGAGGGTGACCGCCCCCGCGGCCCGGTCTCAGACCAAGCCTGATCAATCAATCTGTTGGTGCTGTAGCACCAACAGGTGCACGGCAGACACCACAACTTGGCAGATCAGGAAGTTAATAGAAGCAATTATGAAATTCCTTCCGACAGCTAATCAATTAAACATGTAATCAACCAACCCGCCCACGCCCACGCCCACGCACCTGACGAAGAAAGAAAACACGTTTTAATAACTTATTCATAGTTCATCACAGGAATTCTGTAATGAGAATGTGAATGAAAGTGAACATGGTGAAAATACAGTGAAGCATTCATTACCTGTGTCCTACCTGTGGTATACCTGTGGTATACCTGTGTCCTACCTGTGGTATACCTGTTTCCTACCTGTGGTATACCTGTGTCCTACCTGTGGTATACCTGTGTCCTACCTGTGGTATACCTGTGGTATACCTGTGTCCTACCTGTGGTATACCTGTGTCCTACCTGTGGTATACCTGTGTCCTACCTGTGGTATACCTGTGTCTACCTGTGTCCTACCTGTGGTATACCTGTGTCCTACCTGTGGTATACCTGTGGTATACCTGTGTCCTACCTGTGGTATACCTGTGTCCTACATGTGGTATACCTGTGTCCTACATGTGGTATACCTGTGACCTACCTGTGGTATACCTGTGACCTACTTGTGGTATACCTATAACCTACTTGTGGTATACCTGTGACCTACCTGTGGTATACCTGTGACCTACCTGTGATATACACGTGACCTACCTGTGATATACATGTGACCTACCTGTGGTATACCTGTGACATACCTGTGATATACACGTGACCTACCTGTGATATACATGTGACCTACCTGTGATATACATGTGACCTACCTGTGATATACCTGTGACCTACCTGTGATATACATGTGACCTACCTGTGGTATACATGTGACCTACCTGTGGTATACCTGTGGCAGGTTACAAGGGCGGGACCCACAATGTATTAGATGAAGAAACAAATATTTTACATATTAAAGCCAGCATAATATTTTTAATTAAAAAAATCACATTGTAGGCTGTGAAATTCTCTGGACGGGTTTAGGCGTAAAGATATGTGGCGGCTCAAACAAAATTCAATACATGTGCGCACATACTCAATACATGTGCGCACACATTGAATGCAGGTGCGCAGATCTTTTCACTGAATGGGGAAGACTGTGTATTCAATATGTGGCAGTCAGTCCTTATCGAGGACACCAGTGTACTGAGAGTTTCTAATTAATAAAAGTAGGAGTACCAGCAGTGTGCTGATACACTGTTCTGTATGATAGTTACACTGTGGGAACACCAGCAGTGTTGCTACACTGTTCTGTATGATAGTTACACTGTGGGAACACCAGCAGTGTGCTGCTACACTGTTCTGTATGATAGTTACACTGTGGGAACACCAGCAGTGTGCTGCTACAATGTTCTATGTGATAGTTATATTGTGTGAACACTCGTAGTGCGCTGCGGGGTCACGAGAGGTCACACTACTTGTCCTTGCACTGGTCTTGGGGAAGTAGTGTGAAACGTCACAGTGCTAACACGGTTTGCTCTTGTATTGTTTTAGAATCCGAGCTGAAGGCGTTAAAGAAGGAGGTCCTACTTCTCAAGGGCGAAAATAAGAAACTCCAAATTCTTTTGAATATGTGTAACAAGGAAGGTGAAGTGGTAGGGGGTTAGCGAAGGGAAGCAAGTTAACAGTAACGAGGATGAGGTTGTTAGCTTTAATAAATGGGAGGCAGTTTGCAGTAAAGGGAGAAGCATAAAATTAAGGAGGGTAAACGAAGCAGGCTTGAAGGTAAAGAAATGGCTTTCCTGTCCTGTTGGATGAATGTACTAGAGTACTACACTGGTTAATGAGGAGAAAGGTACCATTAACCTCTCCACTAATACAGGTAAGAATATTCTCCCTGCTTGGGACTCACAAATTCGATATATGGACCTAGACTGTCTGCAACAGGGATGGGAAGGTGAGACAAAGGGTGTTTTCCTGGAGCTGGTGTTAGTGACACAGTCAACAGATTGGATAATATGTCAGGCAATGTGAACAACCCCATTATCTGAATCAGTGTTGGAGGCAATGATATTGGGAAATGCAGGAGCCAGGAGTTATTAGTCAAGTGCAGGACTGCTATGGATTTAATTAGGTCAAAGGAAGGGAGCGCGATTATATATAGTATTCTGCGCAGAAGAAGAATGGGCAATGAATGGATGTCTAGGGCAATTGATGTAAATTGCTAACTTTGATATACCTTTGATATACCTTTGAAGAGTTTCGAGAGTATCTACTCTCTGAGCCCGGCCATGGGCCAGGCTTGCAATTTCCTTGACTGACAACTGACAGGGATGGAGTGCAACTCTCTTGTGCCTTGATCAGTTCAGTCGAGGTTGTATAAGACTAAATTGATAGATGATAAAGTATTCTAGCAGCAACAACCTGGTTGATCAGGCAATCAGCGAGGAAATCTCTCCTCAAAACACACACAAAATAAACCAGAAGAGGCAGGCCCGAATATTCGGTTTACCTGCTATGTACCTGTGACCAGTTGCGATGGTTCCACCCCCCTAGCCCATCCTGAGGCCAGGCTTTCTTGGTCAATTATGCTGTTGGTGCTATAGGTTCGCATACTCACACAGGCAATGCCATGCACGTCTCAATGTGTTAGCATAAACGCAGTGTTTCTGATATCTTCTGGTAAGACGTTGAATAGTCTGGGGCCACGGATGTTGATATAGTGATCCTTCATTGTGCCCACCGCACAAACACACATTGAGACACAACACACAACACACACACACACACACACTCACCACTATCTCTCGGTGTTGATCAGGCAGCATCTGCAGCATCTGCACTACAACTATTTATAACAAAATTCCCTAGGAAACACAAGCAATATTACTGCCATAAAGTACATGGTACTATGTGAAGTGTGTACTCACCTAGTTGTGGTTGCAGGGGTCGAGTCACAGGTCCTGGCCCCGCCTCTTCATTGGTCGCTATTAGGTCATTTTTCCTGCTCCGTGAGCATTATTATACCTCTTAACATAAGAAAGAAGGAACACTGCAGCAGGCCTACTGGCCCATGCGAGGCAGGTCCAAATTTCCTACCGGCCCAAGCCAATGCTCCAACCTAGTCAGGTCAGGTCACTTAAAGCTATGTATGGATCCTGCCTCCACTACATCACTTCCCAGACTATTCCACTTCCTGACAACTCTGTGACTGAAGAAATACTTCCTAACATCCCTGTGACTCACCTGAGTCTTCAACATGCAACTGTGACCCCTTGACTCACGAAATCGTAATGACACGATTACAAACACTCTGGAGTTTTGAGACTCTCTGACCGCGGGTTCGAACCCCACCCGTGGTATGGTTTGTGACCCCTTGTTGTGTGTGCAGGAACGAGTGCCGTCACGTCGCCTCTTAACAAGAAACCATGAAAAAGAAAAATAACTAAAAAAAAAACGGCATCTTCTTCCTTTACACTAAAAGCTTTTTATAAAAATAGCATTTTTAATAGGCTTTTACTCAAAAATAATATACTGTCTAGTGAAGAATTATGTTGAAGACTCTGGTACATGCATGAAGGGCAAGGTAGGTTACTACACCTGTTTACCCACCCTGGGTACCTATATATACCCTCAGTGCCCATGTATTGTTTGTAACGGCTTGACAAAACTCCTGGAGAGCGAAACGTTGCCACAATAAAATGTCACATTAGTTGCACAAGTGTCCTTTTTACCTAACATACTGTCTGTTATTCTATAAACAAATGTGTATACTGAGGGTAAGTAAAGGTTTGAAAGATTTGCCTCTCATCTTACATGCTGACGAGATAAACACCAGCAGTCCTGTCAGAGTGTAAAACTTTTAACAGGTTATCGTTTGACTCGGTTGTACACGAATCTAATACAATACCAACAAGATGGAGACGTTTCGAACATCCAGTGGCTTTATCAAAACTGTAGAAGTATATACAAAAGACGAAGTAATCAGTCCTTCAGCCTAGGAGTAGGTGATGAGCACCTGATGATCAATCAGGCTGTTAGTGCTGCTGGCATGCAGGTCAACACAAACAATACAGCCCGCCTCATCAGGAACTTGGTTAACTTAATCAATTCTCTCTTTAATACAGCTATTACGGGAGGGTGCTGAAGAGTCTTGGTCCCTTCACGCTTACGTAGTGCTTGTTGCTCCTGTGGGCGGTAATTTCAATGTGTAAAGTTTGCAAATGGAGCCTCCGGGATTTTTTTTTTCAGAAATTGCCAAAAGTACACAAGAGTATAAATCATATTTTGACTCCTCGCTAGACAAACATATACTTGGGTCGACGAGTCGTAATTAATTCACTGCAGCCAGTAGAAAGAGTCTCAAGTTTGATCTCCACCGAGAGATGTAAACTTTAAGAGGTTGCCAAGTGGTACTTAACTTAAACTCGAGTCTACCTGGAGGGTTTTCCGGGGATCAACGCCCCCCCCCCTGGGTTAAAATTGATGAAAGTTCGGAAAAAAAGAAAAGTTGTTTTATTGCCTTTGCCTCCAGAGAGACAAAGACAATATAAAATCTCCAGTTTCTGAAGGCAGGTTTTTTTTTAAATAAAATAACTAGCCTAGACAGAGAACCTACTGGGAGAAGTATAAACACTCCAGCCACACTACGTCACCACGCATCTCCACTTAACTTAATGGAAAAATCTCATTCTTTGCATTCGCAAATAAAATCTGCAGCTTTTTCTTCGTTTCATATATATATATATATATATATATATATATATATATATATATATATATATATATATATATATATATATATATATATATGTGTGTTGTTAGTTAGTCATTGTCCTAGGGACATGTCATTAGACACTAGGCCTGTGTATGTGTGTGTGATGTGTGTGAAACCTTAATCTGCCCCTCGTAGCGCCATGAAGCAAGGTACCATGACGTGTGTGTGTGTGTGTGTTAGTTATTTGTCTAGGCATGCGATTAGACACTAGGCCTGTTGTATGTATGTGTGTGTGTGTGTGTCAAATAACCTGCTGCTACCACCAACGGCCTGACTGATCAGGCCATCAAATGAGAAACCTGATCTATGACCTGGCAGCGGGTGCCATGGCCGTGTCTCCCTGGGAAGTAGGAAGACCCAGAGAGAGAAACACATTCACCATCATTCATTCAGAGGCTGTCTTTCCAGACATGTTATTCTGGCAAAACAACATCTGCACCCCCACTCATTCCTCAGAGTGCACACACACCGTGCACACACACCGTGTGTGCACGGTGTGTGTGCAATTCGCTTTCGTAGCACGCAGCAACAGCCTGGCTGACCAGCAGCGGAAAAACCTGGCCTAAGACCGGGTTTGCAGTAGAACAACTCTGGAAGCCGGCCACAGGTAACAGCCTCTCAAGACTCTCGGAGCCCGGCCATGGCCAGGCTCATCTGGTGCTAGACTGGTCAACCAGGCTGTTGCTGCTGCTGGTCGGTTGACTGACGATAGTGCCGGTGTAGGAGACACTGGTCATGGTTGTGCTGCCTCCTGTGTGCTGTGCCTGTGTCACTGGTCACAAACATTCCAACCCTTTCTATCTTTCTATTTTTCTTTGAATTTCGTATGTCGTTATCATGTCTCCACTGACTCTCCTCTCAAGGATGGTCAGGTTTATTTTACCTTCCTACCTGAAGACTCCTCAAGACTACGGTGCTCTTCACCAACTCCAAGTCTGAGGGACTGATTACCTCAGTGTTTGTATACAGTCCTTCTGTCTTCCAATTGTGTCCTTGAATTTGTATGGGCGAAACGTCTACAATAAAGATACCCAGATGTTGCACATGTGTCTAATTCTTCATCTTGTTGGTATCGAGTATAAGCACCTTCCTACCTGCTATCTCTTGATGGGTTCGACCCTGGACCAGGCCTCCTTGTTGCTGCCATGATCAATTAGGTTATTTGTGCTAGCAGCACGAAGCCTCTCATCACAGTTAAATCCCTCTCAGTTATGGTACTAGTCTCCCTTGCAAACTTTTGTCGCTGTCTTATCTCTGTCGATGAGGTGGGGACTCCAGGCAGGGGGCTACGTACTCGACGACAGGGTGAAGACTCCAGGCAGGGGGCTACGTACTCGACGACAGGGTGAAGACTCCAGGCAGGGGGCTACGTACTCGACGACAGGGTGAAGACTCCAGGCAGGGGGCTACGTACTCGACGACAGGGTGAAGACTCCAGGCAGGGGGCTACGTACTCGACGACAGGTCTTACGTGCATTTTCACGCTCCTGGACGATATTCTAATGTCTTAGTCTTGCATATGTCACCACCGATGTCACGCCTTTGATATACACCTCTGGCGATATATTTGGCGTGACGCGTGGGTTACACAGCGCCTGGGAAAGAGGAGGCAACCAGGTTCGATCTGAGGATTCGGACTCCAAGGTCCCGCATGCAGGCTCAACCTCACTCTCTATGACCGGGCGCTGCCTCGAGGCCTGGGGGTTGCCCACCTTCACGCTCCTCAACAAAAACCTGATCTACGCAAGTAAATGTCAGGTATGAGTGTCGTAACGAACTGAAGGAAGGAGAGGGGAAGAGGAAAAGAAAGAGGAAGGAGGGTGAGCGAGGACGAAGAAGGGAGAAGAGGAGGAGGAAGCCATGGTAGGCCCAGTACACAAACATCTCGCTACATGCCCACAACACGAGTACTTAAGTTTCAATGGTGAACATTTGCCCAGACTGCAGAGTTACACACTCACTTGTAATGGTCCACACCTGTTCAGCATACACACGTATATATAACTCCCCTGCCTCTATTACTGACACTACTACTACTCTTATCACTGCTACTCTTAGTGCCTCTACCACTGATTTAACTTCTGCCTTTCTTTCAGCTGCCACTGTTGTTACTTTTATTACTGCAATTCTTGCCTCTCAGTCACCTACTGTTACTGATGCTGCTGCTACCACAGATTAAACATTACTGAGGGAACACAGCGAACCAGAAAAGCCAGCTTAGCGCAGCACTGCGCAACACAGCACACCAGAGAAGACACCGCAGCACAGCACAGAGCAACACAGCAGCAGCAGTGAGTTTGGTCACAAAGGTGCAGCAAGTTACTTGCAGTAGTGGGAAACAACAGGAGTTGCCGTCTATGAGCAGCCTGCCTCTCACACTCCAACCTCACCTACACTCCACGTCTGGGAGGTGGTGGTGAGGCTGGTCTCTGCCGTGGAAGATGAGTCGTCTAGGGTCAATACTTACACCGCTACACCTATTCAAAACGACTCTATACAAGAGAGAGAGAGAGAGAGAGAGAGAGAGACTACATCTTCCAAGACTACTGTATACAACACGGAGGACTACACCTCCCAAGACCATTGTATACAACACAGAGGCGCACCTTCCCAAGAAAAAGCTATTGGACAGTTTTGGGTGTGTTATTAGGGAGGCTGAGATAAAGGCGAGCCCCTCGCACCGTGTTTAGTAGCGTCCCACAGGTTATTACCGCTACATATCAAGACATCCGCTACCCTCACGCGTCTTATTGCTCGCTCAAACATTCACACGAATAAAGGGAAGAACTTCCTCCAGAAATCAGAAGAATATATTCGCCTATACGAGAATACCCAACACAGGAAATGGCCAGAAATGCTGGCCTTTCCCGACTTCCATATTGATTTTTTTTTCCTATAAGAGGGGTTGAGGGTTCCGTCTATACCATAAAAGAGGAGCTAGGAATCCCTACATCACTCCCAGGTTCCCCCATCCTCCGCCAGGATGATTAGTCAGGATTTATTGCCTTGTGGGGTGATGGGGAAGCCGGGTGATGGGTGGGATGGAGGGAGAAGTGGGCGGGATGAGAGGAAGAAAGATATGGGATGGGCAGCTTATAGTCTTTCAGAAGAGAGAATGTGAGGATAAGTCAGAAATATACGAGGCAATTAGCGTCTGCTGGCAGCTACGTGGAGAAGGTCTGCAGCAGCCAGCTAAGAGCTTCTTCACGCAGACACAAGAAAAGGAAGAAGGGAAAGAAGACGACGAAGACGAAGAAAGTTTCTTTTGATGACCCTCCCGGAGGGTTATTAACCCAGGATAATCCCAGAAAGCCAGGCAGAGCGGCTTGTAATTATCAGATTATTGGTCTCCACTTTTATTTCAAGCAATTTCGCCATAATTTACCTGAAGGACGTTTCCGGGGGTCAACGCCCCCGCGGCCCGGTCCCAGACCAAACCTGGTGGATCAAGCGCTGATCTACTAGGCTGTTGCTACTGGCAGTACGCAATGCAACGTATGAACCACAGCCCAGCTGATCAGGAACTGACTGGAAGAACTTGTCAAGTTCCCTCTTGAGGACAACCAGAGGTTTGTTGGTAATTCTCAGTATGTACGGAGGGAAGGTGTTGAAAAGTCGGGAACCTCTGACACTCATCGAGTTCTCGTTCTCTCCTAGTGTACTCGTCGTGCCGCTACTTTTTACTGGAGGTATTTTGATTTAAGTGTTCAGGTTTAGGACCAGTACCTCCAGGATTGTCCAGGTGTAAATTATGATGTACCTTTATCGCCTACGTTTAAAGAAATACAGTTGAACGGACTTCAGGTGTTCCCAATAGTTTAGAAGAGCTTTGAATGTATACCAGCAGTAAAAATTCTCTGTACACTTTCCAACTCAGCAATCTCACCTGCTTTGAAAGTGTCGTTAGTATACAGCAATATTCTAGACTAGAGAGAAAAAGTAACTTGAAGAGTATCATCACTGGTTCAGAATCTATTGTCTTGAAAGCTCTAGTTATCCAGTCCATCATTTTCCTTGCAGAAACAATGGTAACATTGTTATGATCCTTGTATGCGAGATCTACCGACATCGTCACTCCTAAGCCATTCCATTGAATGATTTGGGTTTGTCTTGTACTCCTCTAGTGTTTATTTCCTCCCTCCTTGTCCTCGTTAAACATCATTCTGTTGTGTGAGGTCCACTGGAAGACTTGATTTATATCCGCTAAAAATATTCGCTGTATCTTCGACGGACGCCACTCTTACAGAGTATGGTGTCATCAACAAATGATGTCACAGTGCTATGAGTTATGTCTTTGTCTATGTAAAATATAAGAATGAGAAACAGAAGTAGAGCGAGTACTGTGCCTTGAGGAACAGAGCTTTTCACTGTGGCAACCTCCCACTGCACTCTGTTTACTACTATTTAAGAAGTTAAATATCCATCTTTTCACTTTTCCAATTATTCCATTTGCACGCATTGTATGTGCTGGCACACCTTGATACACTTGCTGGCACACCTTGATACACTTGCTGGCACACCTTGATACACTTGTTGAATGCATTTGCGAAATCAGTGTAAATTACACCAGCATTTAACTTGCCTTCCAGTGAATCCAGGACCCAGTCGTAATCTAGCAGTTGTGAAAGGCAGGAGCAAACTGCCTTAAACCCATGCTGCCCTGCATTGTGCAACTGTTGCGATTCCATGTGACTGACAATCTTGCTTCATGGGACCCATTCAAAGATTTCGATAATATGTGAAGTTAGCGCTACTGGTATATAACGTTTTGCAATTGCTTTACTGCCTCCTTTGTGGAGTGGAACAATAACCGTGGTTTTTAATGACTGTGGGATGATACAATCTCCTCCAAAAAAAAAAATCTAAAGGCCTGAGATAGTGGTCTAGCGGTTTCTTTGGTGATTTGAACAGTTATGTGCAACAGAGACTTACTCATAAAAACCTGCTCCTCCCTGCAGCTCATTAACTCTATCACATCTATTACAAATTATATTTCGGAATATTCGCTTTGCTAAGAATTTTCTCATGTGGCTTCTGTAAAAGCTCCAAATATTACAAATGTGTCTGTGAGGTTATTTATGAGAGGAATGACTGGCGAAATAATAACAAGATTGTAAACAACTCAGACTGTGTTGCACTGGAACCGTTGCCAGCCAATGGTAAAACTAGTAGACCAGTGCTTGAACCATTGCAACATTCTGTCCTCGTAAGGCTCAACCATGTATATGTCTATACACTAAGAATATTACCATGGGCCTGACTGTGATCATGGAGCATATTTTTACAAACATGTTAGATGTACGAGTCTGTTAATGACTACTGAGTAACAACTCCGTGCCCAGTAGTTTGAAACACATGCCTGCGTGTGCACTCTTGTCTTACACTCAATAACTTTACACTCGCTGTAATTTGTGTAAGATAAAGTCTCCACCACTCACTGTGCTGGATTATGTCCCCCACGAGGATTTACCATTTCACATAAATATGCAAGCAAGATAGCCAGAAGTCTCAATTACTTTTTCAGTCTCGCCCAAACATTTGCTCTTTGGATAGTCGCGTTTTATGTTACGTGTTTGTTCTACAGTATTTACCTGGAGCGTGAAGGAGCGTAGCTGGTTCCTTGCTGGAATATTAGAGTAGCTAACAAAAGAAGGAAAAGGAAAATAAGACGCAGGTTGTTGTTTTTTTTACCAGTTATACAATAGTAGGAAGGAGCCAGCATGAAGCAATATCAAGTTCAGTTACTACAGCTTCAGGATCCCACCCTGTCACTCTCCCTCACTATCATCATACTCACCCTCATTGTTCCCTCGCCCTCAGCTTTCTCTTACAGTCCTTCACTCACGCTCTCCCCACCACCTCTACATTACCAGTAAAAACCCAGTCAAGGTGTGTGCAGATGTGTTGGGGAGGCTGCCATGTCTTCCATCAACTCACAACATTTCTTTATTTGATTGTTGGCCGCCTTGCTGGATACACCGGGATTGTTTAGTGTAGCGTGGAGGCTGCAGCAGACTTTAATACTGAAGCAGTGTAGTGTGGAGGCTGCAGCAGACTTTAATACTGAAGCAGTGTAGTGTGGAGGCTGCAGCAGTCTTTAATACTGAAGCAGTGTAGTGTGGAGGCTGCAGCAGTCTTTAATACTGAAGCAGTGTAGCGTGGAGGCTGCAGCAGTCTTTAATACTGAAGCAGTGTAGCGTGGAGGCTGCAGCAGTCTTTAATACTGAAGCAGTGTAGTGTGGAGGCTGCAGCAGTCTTTAATACTGAAGCAGTGTAGCATGGAGGCTGCAGCAGTCTTTAATACTGAAGCAGTGTAGGTGGAGGCTGCAGCAGTCTTTAATACTGAAGCAGTGTAGTGTGGAGGCTGCAGCAGTCTTTAATACTGAAGCAGTGTAGTGTGGAGGCTGCAGCAGTCTTTAATACTGAAGCAGTGTAGTGTGGAGGCTGCAGCAGTCTTTAATACTGAAGCAGTGTAGTGTGGAGGCTGCAGCAGTCTTTAATACTGAAGCAGTGTAGCGTGGAGGCTGCAGCAGTCTTTAATACTGAAGCAGTGTAGGTGGAGGCTGCAGCAGTCTTTAATACTGAAGCAGTGTAGCGTGGAGGCTGCAGCAGTCTTTAATACTGAAGCAGTGTAGCGTGGAGGCTGCAGCAGTCTTTAATACTGAAGCAGTGTAGTGTGGAGGCTGCAGCAGTCTTTAATACTGAAGCAGTGTAGCGTGGAGGCTGCAGCAGTCTTTAATACTGAAGCAGTGTAGCGTGGAGGCTGCAGCAGTCTTTAATACTGAAGCAGTGTAGCGTGGAGGCTGCAGCAGACTTTAATACTGAAGCAGTGTAGCGTGGAGGCTGCAGCAGACTTTAATACTGAAGCAGTGTAGCGTGGAGGCTGCAACAGACTTTAATACTGAGGCAGTGTAGTGTGGAGGCTGCAGCAGACTTTAATACTGAAGCAGTGTAGCGTGGAGGCTGCAGCAGACTTTAATACTGAAGCAGTGTAGCGTGGAGGCTGCAGCAGACTTTAATACTGAGGCAGTGTAGTGTGGAGGCTAGAGCACTTTAATACTGAGGCAGTGTAGCGTGGAGGCTGCAGCAGACTTTAATACTGAGGCAGTGTAGGTGGAGGCTGAGCAACTTTAATACTGAGGCAGTGTAGGTGAGGCTAGAGCACTTTAATACTGAGGCAGTGTAGTGTAGAGGCTAGAGCACTTTAATACTGAGGCAGTGTAGCGTGGAGGCTGGAGCAGACTTTAATACTGAAGCAGTGTAGCGTGGAGGCTGAGCAGACTTTAATACTGAAGCAGTGTAGCGTGGAGGCTGGAGCAGACTTTAACACTGATGCAATGTAGCGTGGAGACTGGAGCAGACTTTAATACTGATGTAGTGTAGCGTGAAGACTGGAGCAGACTTTAATACTGATGCAGTGTAGCGTGAAGACTGGAGCAGACTAATACTGATGCAGTGTAGCGTGAAGACTGGAGCAGACTTTAATACTGATGCAGTGTAGCGTGGAGGCTGGAATAGACTTTAATACTGATGCAGTGTGGCGTGGAGACTGGAGCAGACTTTAATACTGATGCAGTGTAGCGTGAAGACTGGAGCAGACTAATACTGATGCAGTGTAGCGTGGAGGCTGGAGCAGACTTTAATACTGATGCAGTGTAGCGTGAAGACTGGAGCAGACTTTAATACTGATGCAGTGTAGCGTGAAGACTGGAGCAGACTTTAATACTGATGCAGTGTAGCGTGAAGACTGGAGCAGACTTTAATACTGATGCAGTGTAGCGTGGAGGCTGGAGCAGACTTTAATACTGATGCAGTGTAGCGTGAAGACTGGAGCAGACTTTAATACTGATGCAGTGTAGCGTGAAGACTGGAGCAGACTTTAATACTGATGCAGTGTAGCGTGGAGGCTGGAGCAGACTTTAATACTGATGCAGTGTAGCGTGAAGACTGGAGCAGACTTTAATACTGATGCAGTGTAGCGTGGAGGCTGGAGCAGACTTTAATACTGATGCAGTGTAGCGTGAAGACTGGAGCAGACTTTAATACTGATGCAGTATAGCGTGGAGGCTGGAGCAGACTTTAACACCGAGGCAGTGTTGAGCAGACTTTACATTTACGCTCACCTGCTCACACTCTTCGTTAAATATCGCACAGCGTACGTAAAGCCATACATTAATGCAAAAGAAGACGAAGGAGGAGGAGGAGGAGGAGGAGGAGGAGGATTATTTTTTTGATTGCTAACCACCTGAGGGATAACCCAGGAGATAATCTAAACAAGCCAAGCAGGATGGCTTACACCCATAGAAAGCAAGCCACGACCAACAACAATCACCTAACATCAATTTACAGTTAGGTGACCTGGGAAGACTTGCCCATATGGGCCGCCTCGCCCGGCACTGAACCCAGGTCCTTCGACTGTCAGCTGAGGTGTACACATCCAGTGGCTGGACAAAATAACATGAACACCTGCTGGCTGAACCGTCGAAGTGTCGAATGACTCAATAATCCAATTAAATGTGTTACAGGTCCCTTTTTGCACTGTCTTCCAAGACGATGATGTACCAATTCACACCGCTAGAGTTGTTCAAAATTGTCATGAAGAACATGAAAGTGGAGTCGAACGCTGGGATTGGCCGCCACAATCGCCGGATCTAAATATTATGGAGCATCTGTGGGGTCAACTGGAACAGCAAGTCAGGACCCGATTTCCTCCACCATCGTCTTCGGAAGAGTTAGAGCAGGTCTGGTTATCAAGAATGGCTCAAAATTTCCCTGGATATTGTATAAATACTATCTGATTCAAAATATCTACCCTTCTATTGTTGTAGTTAAGCTTCTCTCTTTTCCTCCAGTATTCTCCTCTTATCCATCTCGGTACCTCTCCCTCTACGCTTCCTTTTATCTCACTATATCTTACGCTATCTCTATTTCTTATTTGTCATTTCATTACCTCTCAATCTCCTTACATGTCCCTCTCCCCACTTTCCCTCTGCATTTCCTCCGTCTTCTCCTTCGCACACGCCATATTGGCCTTTACAAGTTTTTTTTTTTTCCCGGTTGATCAACATGGTTGTGGGGATGTAAGATGGCTGGTGTGACAGACACAACAGCCTGGATGGCCACCACGCTCCTCAAGTGGGTTTAACTACCTGGAGTCTACCCTGGAGGGTGTTCCGGGGGTCAATGCTCCTCCTCGGCCCAGTCCTTGACCAGGCCTCCCGGTGAATGAGGCCATGATCAACCAGGCTGTTACTACTGGTCGCACGTAGCCCAACGTACGAATCACAGCCCGGCTGATTGGGAATTTGAGGAACTTGTAAAGTTCCCTCTTGAAGGCAGCCAGGGTGACTGTTGGTAACTCCCGATATATACGATATGAGGCCGCTGAAAAGTCTTGAGCCTCTTACAATTATTGAGTTATCTCGCTTTACTCACAGCACACCTGCTTTTCATTGGGGACATTTTGCACCGACTGCCGAGCAGTTTAAAAGGCAGTTTAAAAGGCTGCTTTCTCTGGCTCAGCACACAAGCCTGAGAGAGTGACAACCTCACACTTCTTTTCCAGGCAGAGGGACTAATCACCTCATATCTACATCTCCACGACTTCTGTTGTGTCCTCTGTATCTCAACTGAAGAAGCCTGCTAAGCAGGAGAAACATTTGGTCAATAAAGATACTAAACTGTTGCACATGTCGGTACTAAATACCATAAACATGACGATACTGCATCAAGCATAATAAGATACATACATAATACATATATAATAATGCAGAACTCTCATGCTAAGTAATTGAACCAAGAAGAAAGTATGAAAGCATGTGTAAAAAAAAAGGAAAAATTTACATTAGATGTTGAAGTGTATAGCGTAGTTAAGTGCAGGAGAAAGTCTCCACTTTAAGCTGCACATAAAACATATGAGGCTAGGATGGTGTAAATACCAGGAGAGACTTTAATCTGCAAGTTGATCTTTTGCCATGTTCTGTTCTTAACATACACACAGTCACACCCTTCACCAGCCACACCATTCATGTCGCACCCTCTCTCCACCAGCCACACCATTCATGTCGCACCCTCTCTCCACCAGCCACACCCTGCCTCTCACACCCTCCACCAGACACACCATTCATGTTGCACCCTCTCTCCACCAGCCACACCCTGCCTCTCACACCCTCCACCAGACACACCATTCATGTTGCACCCTCTCTCCCAGCCACACCCTGCCTCTCACACCCTCCACACCATTCATGTTGCACCCTCTCTCCCAGTCACACCCTGCCTCTCACACCCTCCACCAGCCACACCATTCATGTTGCACCCTCTCTCCCAGCCACACCCTGCCTCTCACACCCTCCACCAGACACACCATTCATGTCGCACCTTCCACACCCTGCCTCTCACATTCCTAACACTGCCTCCCTCTAGATCAGTAGTCTAACATTTTTTTCTCCCAGAAATCCAGCCTGTGTGTGTGAGGCAGTGTGGCCTCCCCACCCGTCACTGCCTGTCTCTCTGTCACTCTGAACGACAGGTGACAGTCTTGGCTCGTGGCCTGAACGCCCACTCCTCTGTCTCTGTCACCTTATTGTCTCTTTTCAATATTTTAGACCTCAGCTAGGTATGTAGAAATGTTTTTTCTTGACAGTGCTTAAAATAAAACACACACACACATTATATAGTTATTATAAAATATCCCTAAGAAAAGTTTATTCTCTTCTCTGAGACTGTGGATCCCCAGTCAGCACTAGAGATCTACCCACCTACCTGGAGGGTATTCCGGAGATCAACGCCCCCGCGGCCCGGTCCACGACCAGGCCTCCCGGTGGATCAGGGCCTGATCAACCAGGCTGTTATTGCTGGTCGCACGTAGTCCAACGTACGAACCACAGCCCGGCTGATCCTCTTGAAGGCAGCCAGGGGCCTATTAGTAATTCCCCTTATGCGTGGTTGGAGGATGTTGAAGAGTCTTGGGCCCCGGACACTTATGGTGTTTTCTCTTAGTGTACCAATGGCGCCCCTACTTTTCACTGGGGGTATTTTGCACCACCTGCCTAGTGTTTTACTTTCGTAGGGAGTGATTTCTGTGGTGATAGTATCTCACTTTATATATATATATATATATATATATATATATATATATATATATATATATATATATATACACACACACACACATATTGTGAGGGAAAAGCCGTTGGAACCGTTAGTATCACCACCCGTACTGCCATCTAGCGGGCCGCTGCAAAACTTCAATTTCCTCGGGTCTGGGTTTCTTTAGTTTCTACTCCTGTTAGTATTAACCTTACCTGGTACTCACCTAATTGTGGTTGCAGGGGTCGAGACTTAGCTCCTGAAGTAAATTTACTACCCTGTGTCTTTCTTCAATGTTATACTTTATAACCATATTGTAATCAATGTTTTCTTCTTTATTATCAGCTCTGCTGCTGGCTTGGTCATCCGGAGTAGACGCTAGATTTATTGGAGCGAGAACCCGGTCAACGGGACATAGGCATAAACACGGACCAGTATTGACAGGACTTCGTGAACATCGGACTAACACCGCCTGCCTACCCAAGATAACTAACATCAGTTCTCCAAAACATCCAGAGAAGTTCTTCTGGGCTTAAAAAAATTATCTTGTCACGAGATCACACTGGAACCGACGGCGGCCAAATTTTATTTTTAATTAAAATACTTATAAAAGTTTCCATTATTCCTCAGTTATTCATTTTCCCATAATTCTGTGCAGGCGTTCACTTGACACACTCGATACAGACATGTAATAAGTCAAATACAGCTCACAGCTGACGTGTGCAACCTAAACTATTACGCCGACAAAGCCTAAATCTTAAGCTTGGTGCCCTAGTCCACTGGCGACATTAACGCTTTTATGGGAAGAGCGAGGCCCGGGTTGGATGTGTAGTAGATAAGTACTACACACTTCCCAGTAAAAGTAGTCCTTTGAGAGGGACGTGTGATGTCTCTGAGGTGGTTTAGTGTATGTATATATGGGCTTATAAGAGGTGATTGGTCTGGTAGGCAACTATCTGGCCTCGCACACTTGAGTGTCCATGGTTCAATCCCGGGCCGGGTGGAAAAACTGGGCATGTTTTCTTACACCTGCTGTCACCGTTCACCTAGCAGCAAGTAGGTACCTGGGTATTAGCTGACTGGTGAGTCGCATCCTGGAGGACAAAATTAAAGGACCACAATGCAAATAAGACGTCCTCGATGACAGACTGACTTTCTTGGGTTATCCTGGGTGGCTAACTCTCCCCCCGGATTCAAAATAAAAAATCTTATATTCTCTCAAAAAATTAATCTTATACGTATATACGCGAGAATTGTCACTGCTGCACTTTGCTGATGACTCAGTGTTTTTGAAAATAAGTTGGTGGATGAGTCTGCGTGTGTAAGACGTTGAAAATAAACAGGAGAAAGCAAAATGATGACAAGAATTGTATGGATGGAAACACTAGCAGTTAGACTGAGTGGAATGAGCTACGTGGGGTTAAATAGTTGATAAGTGATTAAGATGCATATGCAACAGTAGGGCATATTGCAACGTTTCGCCTACACAGTAGGTTTCTTCAGTCAGGCAGTAGGTGTAGTAGTGAAATGAAGATGTAATTAGTCAATTAACTTTGGAAGTAGTATTTGAGGTGGTCAGTCCATCAGTCTGGAGGCTGTATTTGACTGAAGCCTACTGTGTAGGCGCAACGTTTCAACAATAAGACACCTCACTGTTGCACACGTGTTTTAATCATTAACTTGTCGGTATTTTATACCATTTTCAAATTTTCAATAGTATATATGAGTTTAAGGTTAGTAGATGATTCTATGAAAGATACGGAGTCAAAGAATACATGAGATGTGCTCATGAATGTGCCAGAGTAGCGGTATCAGTAACGATATCGCTGATAAATGACATTTACCGTGTTTTGCTCACCACTAGCGATGGGCAATACCAATGTTCACTTTTGGGCAGATACCAATACCATCAAAAGATGATATCGGCCTAAAAATGAGCACTGGTATTGCCCATCGTTAGTGTTGAGGATGCGGTAAAAAGTTAATGGATTTATGTATGGGAGTATGGTGGTGCCCTAATTTTTTTGTAGGTGCGTGAGGCGTAGTCTTTGAAAGGTACAGAAAAGAGGAGGTTGGAGGCAGTGGGGAAAATTAATTTCTAAAACTTGTTATTCAGTATAAGTTATCTTGTAAAGTGTTGCAGCTGATCTACCGTGACTTTCACTGTACATCATTTATTATGCAATAATCGCGAACAAGCGATGCAAAACCACCCCGGGGGGAGTTGAATGATAGCTCTACGCCTTTCGTGTTGCAATCAACATATGAGGTTGTATTGTTGCAGAAATAAAGGAGGAATTCCAAGCAAATACGTTCAGAGGAAGCGTGTCTGCTCGAATGAACAGCCACATTTCGTGTTTGAAGAAGAGTGTTTAGTAGGTTTGGAGAGGTAGGGGCTTGAACATCTAGCAAGCACGTGTCAATAGGTTAAGTGAAAGCAGGTGGCATTTTTTAAGGAATTTTACTTGCTGTTGGAATGCATGGAAGCACCTACGAAGGGATTCAGGGACTTTCTTAAGCCGGACTTGCGTTCTGTAGGAGGGGATTCAGGGACTTTCTTAAGCCGGACTTGCGTTCTGTAGGAGTGATGTACAGCGTCTAAATTTAAAAGTTAGGTCTGAATGATATGAGTCGGAGTTATTTTTGGGTGGTGATCTGTGTCCTTCTGGAAAGACATTATGCTGACCCTAAAGGTTAAGCTACATGAAAGGGACTGAGGTCACAAGAGACCATAAGGTCTCAGTCACCAGTCACTCACACAAGCAGAGGAACCAACAGACTGGATAATGGATAATAATGCTATTTGTTATTAATGCTAACCTAATACTGACAAACTTGCAGACAAGATACCAAGACTGGTAGTGCTGTAACACGTAATGTGGGTCACTGGTACTCGTAGTTGATCCCATTCGATTCCGGGGGTCACCGCCCCCGGGGCCCGGTCCCTGGTTGATGGTCTGACTAACAAGTCCGTTGGTGCTAGCAGCGAGCAGCCCAAAGTATGCACCACAACCAGGCTGATCAGGAACTAACTTGAGGGACTTGGACTGATCACCTCAAACTCCTTCCGATCTTCAACCATTCTTCTCTGTATTGGACTGATGAAGCCACTGTGGGGCGAAACGTTTCCACAATAGATACCCAAGTGTTGCACATGTGTCTAATTCATCAACACCTTCATGAGTGAAGGGAGCCTGTTGAATAGTCTTGGTGCCAGTTCACGTGTGTCAACACTGAGGAATCCTGACTCATCTATGTCGTATAATTGTGGTTAACAAGGCAGCGACATCATGACTGTTGGCATCATGTAGACCTTCACTTTGTTGCATCATGCAGGGCTATGCTGACATCATGCAGGGCTATGCTGACATGCAGGGTCTCGCTATGTACATTATGCTGCTAAGCACAGTCTACAACTGTAGTTAGAACTCTGTTAATGTTAGAAACATCGTTCTGCCTACTAAACATGTCTTCCTTTGTGTTTCAGCTACAATTACCAATTATGTAGTAATTACACTGCCTAATTAATGCAATTTAACTCTTTCCTAACAATATCTTAGCCCTGGGGAAAAATACGCGCACACACACACACACACACACACACACACACACACACTACGTGATGCTAGTACCAACAGCCTGATTGATCAGACTATTAACCAGGGGTGTCTGGGCCCGGACAGCTAAATTAAATTGTGCTTGTTATAATAAGGCTAGAGAAGCCATGAATCGACCCCGGAAATACAACTTGGCGAATACAGACACCGTATGGAAGGCAAGGGTAAAATTAAGCCATATGAGATTAATGGAATGAGATTAATAAGTTGAGGAAGCCTAGAGAACAAATGGATTTGACAGTTAAAAATAGGAGAGGAGAGTTATTAAATGGAGAGTTAGAGGTATCGGGAAGATGGAGAGAATATTTTGAGGAGTTGTTAAATGTTGATGAAGACAGGGAAGCTGTGATTTCGTGTGTAGGGCAAGGAGGAATAACATCTTGTAGGAGTGTGGAAGAGCCAGTTGTGGGTGTAGGGGAAAAACGTGAGGCAGTGGGTAGAATGAAAGGGGGTAAGGCAGCTGGGATTGATGGGATAAAGATAGAAATGTTAAAAGCAGGTGGGGATATAATTTTGGAGTGGTTGGTGCTATTATTTAATAAATGTATGGAAGAAGGTAAGGTACCTAGGGATTGGCAGAGAGCGTGTATTGTTCCTTTGTATAAAGGCAAAGGGGACAAAAGAGAGTGCAAAAATTATAGGGGAATAAGTCTGTTGAGTGTACCTGGTAAAGTGTATGGTAGAGTTATTATTGAAAGAATTAAGAGTAAAACAGAAAGCAGGATAGCAGATGAACAAGGGGCTTTAGGAAAGGTAGGGGTGTGTAGACCAAGTGTTTACAGTGAAACATATAGGTGAACAGTATTTGGATAAGGGTAAAGATGTTTTTGTGGCATTTATGGATTTGGAAAAGGCGTATGATAGGGTAGATAGGGGGCAATGTGGCAGATGTTGCAGGTGTATGGAATAGGAGGAAGGTTACTGAAAGCAGTGAAGAGTTTTTATGAGGATAGTGAGGCTCAGGTTAGAGTGTGTAGGAGGGAAGGGACTATTTCCCAGTAAAAGTGGGCCTTAGACAAGGATGTGTGATGTCACCGTGGTTGTTCAATATATTTATAGATGGGGTTGTAAGAGAAGTGAATGCGAGGGTCTTGGCAAGAGGTGTTGGGCTAAAAGATAAAGAAGCAAATACAAAGTGGGAGTTGTCACAGTTGCTTTTTGCTGATGACACTGTGCTTTGGGAGATTCTGAAGAGAAGTTGCAGAGGTTGGTGGATGAATTTGGTAGGGTGTGTAAAAGAAGAAAATTGAAAGTGAATATAGGAAAGAGTAAGATGATGAGGATAACAAAAAGAATAGGTGACGAAAGATTGGATATCAGATTGGAGGGAGAGAGTATGGAGGAGGTGAATGTATTCAGATATTTGGGAGTAGACATGTCGGCGGATGGGTCTATGAAGGATGAGGTGAATCATAGAATTGATGAGGGGAAAAGGGTGAGTGGAGCACTTCGGAGTCTGTGGAGCACTTCGGAGTCTGTGGAGACAAAGAACCTTGTCCATGGAAGTAAAGAGGGGAATGTATGAGAGTATAGTTATACCAACGCTCTTATATGGGTGTGAAGCATGGGTGATGAATGTTGCAACGAGGAGAAGGCTGGAGGCAGTGGAGATGTCATGTCTGAGGTCAATGTGTGGTGTGAATATAATGCAGAGAATTCGGAGTTTGGAAATTAGGAGGAGGTGCGGGATTATCAAAACGATTGTCCAGAGAGCTGAGGAGGGGTTGTTGAGGTGGTTTGGACATGTAGAGAGAATGGAACGAGACAGAGTGACTTCGAGAGTGTATAAATCTGTAGTGGAGGGAAGGCGGGGTAGGGGTCGGCCTAGGAAAGGTTGGAGGGAGGGGGTAAAGGAAGTTTTGTGCGAGGGCTTGGACTTCCAGCAAGCATGTGTGAGCGTATTTGATAGGAGTGAATGGAGGCATATGGTTTTTAATACTTGACGTGCTGTTGGAGTGTGAGCAAAGTAACATTTATGAAGGGATTCGGGAAACCGGCA
The DNA here is from genome assembly GCA_009830355.1 of Cherax destructor. NCBI lineage: Eukaryota > Metazoa > Arthropoda > Malacostraca > Decapoda > Parastacidae > Cherax > Cherax destructor. The sequence goes on from WNWK01002366.1 coordinate 142,806, forward strand.
GGCCGGACTTGAGTTCTGGAGATGGGAAGTACAGTGCCGGCACTCTGAAGGAGGGGTGTTAATGTTGCAGTTTTATAACTGTAGTGTAAAGCACCCTTCTGGCAAGACAGTGATGGAGTGAATGATGATGAAAGTTTTCTTTTTCGGGCCACCCTGCCTTGGTGGGAATCGGCCGATGTGTTAAAAAAAAAATATATATATATATATATATATATATATATATATATATATATATATATATATATATATATATATATATATATATATGGCTTAATTTTACCCTTGCCTTCCATACGGTGTCTGTATTCGCCAAGTTGTATTTCCGGGGTCGATTCATGGCTTCTGGCCTCTCCTCTTAAGCCTTGGAGGCCGGTTTTACTAATTTCTGGCTTCCATGGCCAAATCATACCTACTCTTGAAGCTGTGTATGGTGTCTCCACTGCCTCTTCTAGTACATTCTACTTACCACGTTAAGACTAAATAAGTACTTCCACATGAGTAACCTTCATTGTGAGGTACTATGTACACCAGGTGTATGAAAGCGACTTTTGTCCCACCCCGTACCTGATAACAGTGTAATACACAAAGGTACATAGACTTTTGTGCCACTCTGTACTTTCTGACGTAACAGTATAATAAGTAGGGATCTATACATTTTTTTTTTGTGTGTGTGTGCAATCCTGTATATACTAGCTGACTGCAGTAAGGATATACACACTTTTTGTGCCACCCTGCATATACTAGCGGATTTAACAGTGCAGTACGTAAAGATGTACACACTTCTCGTGCCACCCTGTACGTGATGAGGTATCAAGAATTAAGAGGAGAGTCTCGCACTTGTTTGAGCATTTAAGTCCATTAAGAGACAGTTGCCACGCGGGGGTAGCGGCTCTTTTAGCGAGCCAACTTTCTAAGATGCGCTAAAACGTGGCCTTGTACGTACTCTCTGACCCACATCATTACCAAGTGGATTCGTACTCGCCGATTTGTGTTTGTGGGGGTCGAGTCCTGGCTCCAGCTGGATTAATCTTCCCCCCCACCACCACACCTCTTACCCGCCTCAGGATTCTTCGTCCGCCAATACTTGTTTCTGGTCGCTTGGGTCTTCTTATATCTAGTTCATTCCACTTTCCTTGTGCCCTGAGACTGCTGTGATCACTGTACTCTGTGATCCTGACGATTACACAGTATGTACTCTAAGAGATGACGGCTTTGGTATTAGTATACTTTCAATGTGTAGATAAACGGTTCAGAGAACCGACAAGTTCATAAATTAGACACAATGGCAACACTTGGGTATCTTTATTGAGGAAACGTTTCGCCACACAGTGGCTTCATCAGTCCAATACAAAGAAGAATAGCGAAGATCAGAAGGAGATTGAAGTAATCAGTCCCTCAGCCTCATTCTCCCTCTGATCTTCACTATCCTAATTTGTATTGGACTGATGAAGCCACTGTGTGGAGAAACGTTTCCCCAATAAAGATACCCAAGTGTTGCCCTTGTGCCGAATTGGTCAAACGTGCGATTTTGGCTTACATAGCAACGCTCTTCTTGCCGAATAAGGCAAGCGAAAATTTGTGTATGCAATAATTTCGCAAAAATCATTCTGAACCTAACGACAAAAAAATATTTCATTGTGTTTATTTATTATTAAATTATTGTAAACTTATCTAAAATATATTTAGTTGGATTACGCTAAATTAAATTGCGCTTGTTATAATAAGGTTAGGTAAGTTTTCTAAGGTTCTTTTAGTACAAAATTATTTTTACATTAACATAAATGAAAAAAATATATATCTTTAAACGTATTAGATTTTTTTAGAAAGAACTTAATTTTAGATGGATTCTTGCTAATTGACCAGTTTTACCTATTCGGCACGAAATATATAGTTTCAGGGACAGGGCTGCGAGGGCTCGTGACTTTCCGAAAGCATCCTTCAGGAAGAACGAAAAGTGGAATGAGCTAAACGAGGTGGTAACAGCTTCAAGAGTAATTAGCGCTGAGCTTTTAAAGAGTTCGGAAGATGTCAAGCAAGACTCCCACAAACTACTGTGGGGGGAGAGGGGGTAGCGAGTACATCATCACACACTGTACATATATACCTCCCCCGGCCAATTAAACCACCACCACCACCACCACCAATAACAACTATAATAAACCTAAAACACAACAAAATAGATCAAGAGAGTAAAAGAAAAAACGCACGAAAAACCTAACTGGCCAAGTAATACACGAGTTTCATACAGATATACAGAGTGTATAAGACTGGCAACAAAGGCATTTCCCCGTCCTGTGTCCGAACACGACATGTCAACATTTAATTGCTTCCCCGTCAGTAAACAGAAATTCTAGATTGACATCAAAACGGCTATTTAACAGGCAAATATATCCCCATTCTCTCTCTCTCTCTCTCTCTCTCTCTCTCTCTCTCTCTCTCTCTCTCTCTCTCTCTCTCTCTCTCACACACACACACACACACGGCCTTGAATTAAAAAAACCAATAATATATATTTAAAAACAAAGGCAAAGCCAGAGCATGATAAAAGTAAATGGTTTTCTAGCAAGGTGTTACGAGGCTGCAGCCACAACACACTAAATCTCAGACCAGACTGAGAGCCCAAGATCATTCATTCCCCACTACTTTTCTCGACTCAGAAACAAGAGTAGACACCCAGATATGCCAAAATAAATAAAGTGCAAGAGTGCGTGCAATAAAATAAACACCAAGGAAGAAAATTACTGTACCACCATACTATATATATATATATATATATATATAATGTGTGTGTATGTATATATATGAGCACGAGGAAAGATCTTTGTACTAGTGGACACACTGCAGTGTGCTTCCCCTACCCGCCTCTCCCTGGATTCTTCTACCTACCATCTGTTACTGACTGGCCTCATCATTCTTGCACAGGCTGCCTTCAATATTTTACCATTAAAAAGTATCTGGCGGCGTTACGGAATAACACAACACCAGCTGCATCAGCACAACACCAGCGACACCAACAATACACCCCCAGGAGCAACACACACCACCAGAACTAACAACACACCATCAACACCACACTGACAGATACTTGGGATGTTAATGTGTCCCCCGCTGCTCTATATATAGCCAGGGAAGCCAAGGGAGGTCACTGACATAAATGTTGTTTTAGACTTCATCAAGAGTGTCTACAGTCGCAAGTATGCTGATGCGTACACTAACACGCCTTGCATTCTAATTATTATATTCATGAGGCAGCGCTAAAACCGCAGGGACTCGCATCTTAAGATTTCCTCTCCCACTGCTGCTGCTTCTCTTAGTATCTAAGTTTAAATTTATTAATATTTTAAATACATACATGAAGGGACTGAGTTGGAAACAATTGAGCATCATATTGTCGTCAGAGGAGCTCAGGAAGATGAGGTCAATGCCAGCTTGCAGAGCCACTGTCCTCAAGGGAGGCTCCTGCATATAATTTCTAGTATCGTCTGCAAAGGATACGGTGCTATGGTTTATGTCTCTGTCTATGTCGGATATATGCATGAGGAACAGAGCTTTTCTCTGTGGTAGCCTCCGATTTTACTTTCTCCACAATTACTCTGCGTCCGTTGTAAGAGAAAACTAAAAGTCCACCTGCCAACTTTTCCCCTTATTTCTTTGCGTCCATTCTGGTTGCACTTGTTAAAGGCTTTTATTAAGTCTGTGTACACTATATCTGTATTTTCTTAAAGTACATCCAAGACCATGCGGTTGTGGTCAAGCAATTGCCTGAGGTAGAATCGACCCATGGCAACCCACGTTGCCATGGGTTGTGCAATTGTTGTGAATCCATGTGTTTAGCAATCTCGCTTTTTAAAACTATATCAAAGATTACGATAACAACTAAAGACCGATAATACGTCAAGTGTTAACGGTCTATAGTTGTTAGCAAATGCTTCGCTGCCACCTTTGTGGAGTACTGACGGCCCTGGAGACAAGCAGGGATTGTGTGTGATCCTCCTGATCAACTCTGGCACCCTCGTGTGATACCTGAACGACAATCATATAATGTCTGAGTGCCACTTGATTCGGACTGCCACAAAAGGTTTTCTGTTCATATACATGTATATCCTGTACGTTTTAACTTACACGTCCGTGTATTCATTTCAATCCAAGTACAACGGGCGCGTAATTTTGTTAACAGACTGAAGTCTGACTGGCTACTCCGTGGTCAGCTGTTTGAAAAAAAAAAGATGCTAGTGTTCACAGTGTTCTACACTGAATACACTTGTGTTCACAGTGTTCTACACTGAATACACTTGTGTTCACAGTGTTCTACACTGAATACACTTGTGCTCACAGTGTTCTACACTGAATACACTTGTGTTCACAGTGTTCTACACTGAATACACTTGTGTTCAGTGTTCTACACTGAATATACTTGTGTTCAGTGTTCTACACTGAATACACTTGTGTTCAGTGTTCTACACTGAATATACTCGTGTTCAGTGTTCTACACTGAATATACTCGTGTTCAGTGTTCTACACTGAATACACTCGTGTTCAGTGTTCTACACTGAATATACTCGTGTTCAGTGTTCTACACTGAATATACTCGTGTTCAGTGTTCTACACTGAATATACTCGTGTTCAGTGTTCTACACTGAATACACTCGTGTTCAGTGTTCTACACTGAATATACTCGTGTTCAGTGTTCTACACTGAATATACTCGTGTTCAGTGTTCTACACTGAATACACTCGTGTTCAGTGTAATTAGTCAATACAGTTGTCTCACATTTTATAGATTAATTGAATATATACTTACCAATGTCTGGAAAATCTTCGGTACTGACACTACAAACACGCCACCACGATATCTTAGTAATGGCACTAGGTTAGTGTGGTGAGTTAGTGGTGGAGTTGGTAGTGGTGGCAGTGTAGTGGTGGGTTTGTGCGGTGGTGGGTCAGTGTAGTGGTGGGTCAGTGTAGTGGTGGGTTAGTGCGGTGGTGGGTCAGTGTAGTGGTGGGTCAGTGTAGTGGTGATGGTAACTCGAGGTTTAATAACTAGGTCAGAGTAGCGAGCCTAGTGAGTTGTGTATTGATCGTGTGCTGGTAATGACCCGGCAGGTGTGTAACACAGGTGTACACACACAGGTACACATACATACATACACATGTACCTAAACAGGTGGATAGATGTACACACACAGGTATTAGTAGTGTACACATACCTGTAGTTGATTACAATGATCACCCCTCCCCCCCCTCCCCGTGGATCAGGCCTGTGTGTGATCAACCAGGCTGTTGGTGCTAGTTGCACGCAGTCCAAAATATGCACCAAAACCAGGCTAATCAGGAACTGACTTGAGACCCACATCAAATTCCCTTTTGAAGACAGCTAGAAATCTGTTGGGAATTTCCCTTATGAATGAAAGGAGGGCGTTGCATAGTCTAGGTCCCTTCACACTTACTGAGTTATCACAGTACTCATCGAAGGTATTCTGTTATTTTTTTTATTAACACATAGACCGTTTCCCACCAAGGCAAGGTGGCCTGACAAAGAAAAACTTTCATCATCATTCACTCCATCACTGTCTTGCCAGAGGCGTGCTTACACTACAGCTATAAAACTGCAACATTAACACCCCTCCTTCAGAGTGCCGGCACTGTACTTCCCATCTCCAGGAATCAAGTCCGGCCTGCCAGTTTCCCTGAAACCCTTCATAAATGTTACCTTGCTTACACTCCAACAGTACGTCAAGTCCTAAAAACCATTTGTCTCCATTCGCTTCTAACACGTTCACGCACGCTTGCTGGAAGTCCAAGCCCCTCGCACACAAAACCTCCTTTACCCCCTCCCTCCAACCTTTTCTAGGCCGACCCCTACCCCGCCTTCCCTCCACTACAGATTTATACACTCTCGGAGTCATTCTATTTTGTTCCATCCTCTCTACATGTCCAAACCATCTCAACAATCTCTCTGGATAATAGTTTTGGTAATCCCACACCTCCTACTAATCTCCAAACTACGAATTCTCTGCATTATATTCACACCACACATTGCCCTCAGACACGACATCTCCACTGCCTCCAGCCTTCTCCTTGTTGCAACATTCACAACCCATGTCTCACACCCATACAAGAGTGTTGGTATAACTATACTCTCATACATTCCCCTCTTTGCTTTCATGGATAAAGTTCTCTGTCTCCACAGACTCCTCAGTGCACACTCACCTTTTCCCCCTCCATAATCTGACAGAGATAAAACAAGATAAAATGGGTTGACTGCATGTTCCTGGATTGCAAAAAACCATTTGACATGGTACCCCCACCAGACTAATCCAGAAATTGGGAGAGACAGGAATAAGCATCAAGTATAAGGCTCGATACTGCGTCAACTGTCAGTGATCGGTGTACCGTAGCTCGATCGCTGGCGCACTCGGCTCACACACTGAGGTCCGGGAATCAATCTCCGGTACGGCTGGAAAACATCAGGACGTGTTTCCACAACACACCTGCTGTTCATGTTCACCCATCAGCAAAATAGGTACCTGGGTGTTAGTGGACTGGTGTGGGTCGCATCCTGGGGACAAAATTGACCTAATTTGCACGAAATGTTCTACATAACATGGGGCTTTCTATATAGTAGTATGTCACTGATGTCAGCTATGGTCTGTATACCTTGTACATGTACTTGTAGAAATAAAGATGTTGTTATTATTATCCTTCAGTATAAAGTCCAAGCAAGAAGAACACGTTCTTCAATCAGTCGGGAAGAAAACGGAAGACAGAAGACAGACAATAACAGAAAATAACGAGACAACAGAATGGTACTGTTATTATTATTTTTAAAGAAATCACAATACCGAGGTTGGAACAATCCACAAAAATATCGCACTTGGGACTCGTTTAAACGTTCATTGAAATGTTTACACAGTGACTCGTTCATTGAAATGTTTACACAGTGACTCGTTCATTGAAATGTTTACACAGTGACTCGTTCATTGAAATGTTTACACAGTGACTCGTTCAGACGTTCATTGAAATGTTTACACAGTGACTCGTTCATTGAAATGTTTACACAGTGACTCGTTCAGACGTTCATTGAAATGTTTACACAGTGACTCGTTCATTGAAATGGTTTTTTTTCACCGTAACTCGACAGTAAAACTTCAAATAAATCTTAGTCTTATTTTGCTATTATTCAAAACTTCTTTACACTTTATTAATATTGCGTCTTCAATAAGTATTCCCATGTCAGTTGTTGCATTTTATTTTTATTCCTGTCCTCGACACTGAACCATAAATAAAAATAATCCTGCAAGGCTTTTAATAAAACAATTCTGTTCTTGGATATTATTACTTAATATAAACTTGACGCTTTACAGCCATTGCGTCACAATCTAGTGGAGGCTGTCCACACGGGTTTGGTAAATATATTTGATATTGGGTTTTGGTTTGAGAAGGGCCTGCCTAGTATGGGCCAGTAGGCCAGCTGCAGTGTTCCTGCTTTTTTATGTGCTACTTACGAGAGGAAGACGTTTCGGTCCATTCTGGACCACTTCCAGGCAGACCGAACGGGAATGACTGTCTTGTTTTTTTTTCCTCGGTCCTGGACGGACCGAAACGTCATCTTTCCTATCTTAAGTGCGGGTCATTTTCGATTATTATTATTATTATTATTATTATTATTATTATTATTATTATTATAGGGAAGCACTTAATACGTAAGCTTAATGCCTTGAGCAGAATCAAGGGTTCTCCACCAGTACTGCACCTGCGTCTCCTTCAATAATTCCTCCCCCCACCACCCCAGCAACCACCCATCTCCCCAACTACCTGGTGTCCCTGCCATCACCCCTTCTGGCTGATCCCCCCACAACCACCCTGGTAACCTAACTGATCATTATCTGGGTAGCAAGAGAAGGAGGCTGGTACCCCCACCATAACCCCAACCATCCCCGTTCTCCCCGCGATCTCCCTCCACACCCCCACCTGAAGTACTCTCCAGCTACTGCTGCCTCACCACTGCAGGTGTTGTTACTACTGCTGCCTCACCACTGCAGGTGTTGTTACTACTGCTGCCTCACCACTGCAGGTGTTGTTAGTACTGCTGCCTCACCACTGCAGGTGTTGTTACTACTGCTGCCTCACCACTGCAGGTGTTGTTACTACTGCTGCCTCACCACTGTAGGTGTTGTTACTACTGCTGCCTCACCACTGCAGGTGTTACTACTGCTGCCTCACCACTGCAGGTGTTACTACTGCTGCCTCACCACTGCAGGTGTTACTACTGCTGCCTCACCACTGCAGGTGTTACTACTGCTGCCTCACCACTGCAGGTGTTGTTACTACTGCTGCCTCACCACTGCAGGTGTTGTTACTACTGCTGCCTCACCACTGCAGGTGTTGTTACTACTGCTGCCTCACCACTGCAGGTGTTGTTACTACTGCTGCCTCACCACTGCAGGTGTTACTACTGCTGCCTCACCACTGCAGGTGTTGTTACTACTGCTGCCTCACCACTGCAGGTGTTGTTACTACTGCTGCCTCACCACTGCAGGTGTTGTTACTACTGCTGCCTCACCACTGCAGGTGTTGTTACTACTGCTGCCTCACCACTGCAGGTGTTGTTACTACTGCTGCCTCACCACTGCAGGTGTTGTTACTACTGCTGCCTCACCACTGCAGGTGTTGTTACTACTGCTGCCTCACCACTGCAGGTGTTGTTACTACTGCTGCCTCACCACTGTAGGTGTTACTACTGCTGCCTCACCACTGCAGGTGTTACTACTGCTGCCTCACCACTGTAGGTGTTACTACTGCTGCCTCACCACTGCAGGTGTTGTTACTACTGCTGCCTCACCACTGTAGGTGTTGTTACTACTGCTGCCTCACCACTGCAGGTGTTACTACTGCTGCCTCACCACTGTAGGTGTTGTTACTACTGCTGCCTCACCACTGCAGGTGTTACTACTGCTGCCTCACCACTGCAGGTGTTGTTACTACTGCTGCCTCACCACTGTAGGTGTTGTTACTACTGCTGCCTCACCACTGTAGGTGTTACTACTGCTGCCTCACCAATGTAGGTGTTGTTACTACTGCTGCCTCACCACTGCAGGTGTTACTACTGCTGCCTCACCACTGCAGGTGTTGTTACTACTGCTGCCTCACCACTGTAGGTGTTACTACTGCTGCTCACGGTGTACTACTGTGCCTCCCCATGTAGGTGTTACTACTGCTGCCTCACCACTGCAGGTGTTGTTACTACTGCTGCCTCACCACTGCAGGTGTTGTTATACTGCTGCCTCACCACTGCAGGTGTTGTTGCTACCACTGGGGACCTGCCTCACCACTGCAGGTGTTGTTACTACTGCTGCTTCACCACTGCAGGTGTTGTTACTACTGCTGCCTCACCACTGCAGGTGTTGTTACTACTGCTGCCTCACCACTGCAGGTGTTGTTACTACTGCTGCCTCACCACTGCAGGTGTTACACTGCTGCTCACCACTGCAGGTGTTGTTACTACTGCTGCCTCACCACTGCAGGTGTTGTTACTACTGCTGCCTCCCACTCAACTTGCAGGTGTTGTTACTACTGCTGCCTCACCACTGCAGGTGTTGTTACTACTGCTGCTCACCACTGAGGTGTTACTACTGCTGCCTCACCACTGCAGGTGTTACTACTGCTGCCTCACCACTGTAGGTGTTACTCCTGCTGCAGCACCACTGCAGGTGTTGTTACTACTGCTGCTCACCACTGCAGGTGTTCATGCCCTCACCACTGCAGGTGTTACTACTGCTGCCTCACCACTGCAGGTGTTACTACTGCTGCCTCACCACTGCAGGTGTTACTACTGCTGCCTCACCACTGCAGGTGTTGTTACTACTGCTGCCTCACCACTGCAGGTGTTACTACTGCTGCCTCACCACTGCAGGTGTTGTTACTACTGCTGCCTCACCACTGCAGGTGTTGTTACTACTGCTGCCTCACCACTGCAGGTGTTGTTACTACTGCTGCCTCACCACTGCAGGTGTTGTTACTACTGCTGCCTCACCACTGCAGGTGTTGTTACTACTGCTGCCTCACCACTGCAGGTGTTGTTACTACTGCTGCCTCACCACTGCAGGTGTTGTTACTACTGCTGCTTCACCACTGCAGGTGTTTCTACTGCTGCCTCACCACTGCAGGTGTTTACTACTGCCCACTGCAGTTTCTGCGCCTCACCACTGCAGGTGTTACTACTGCTGCCTCACGCAGGTGTCTGACACTGCGTGTTGTTACTACTGCTGCCTCACCACTGCAGGTGTTACTACTGCTGCCTCACCACTGCAGGTGTTACTACTGCTGCCTCACCACTGCAGGTGTTACTACTGCTGCCTCACCTCTGTAGGTGTTGTTACTACTGCTGCCTCACCACTGCAGGTGTTACTACTGCTGCCTCACCACTGTAGGTGTTGTTACTACTGCTGCCTCACCACTGTAGGTGTTGTTACTACTGCTGCCTCACCACTGCAGGTGTTACTACTGCTGCCTCACCATGACGTATATCCACCACTTTGGTATCTTTATTGCTGAAACGTCTCGCCTTCACAACAGATTTCTACAGTCGAATACAGGCAAATATAACACCGGAATTAGTAGTAGCTTCGAGGTGATCAGTCCCTCAGTCTTTCAGATATTAGTATACCATTAAATGAGCCATCAATCAGGTGTTACTGTAAAACTAAGAGTCAGTGATCCATCAGACGCCAGTGTAACACTGAGAGAGTCATCAGGCGTTAATGGCTGAGTTAGTGAGACAGTACCCAGGGTGGTACTCTTAAAGCTGTGCTGATGGTATAGCAGGTGGCAGCTACCACCTTAAATACTTGAAAAGAAAATCTTTCTTGACTACGGAGGAGGAGAAGGTAAAAGTCAGATGGTGGAAGATCAGTGTAGAAGGATGCGTACCATCATCATTATTATTATTACTATTATTAAGGTTGACATGTAAGACTCATACAGTGTCTATGCAATGGGAGAATTCTGAATATATTTATAAATTTATGAAGCAGAATTGAATTCATGGGAGTCACACAGCGCCTAAAAAAAATGAGAGGCAATCATGTTTGATCTAACTAGGAGGGGGTTAGCTCCAGTTCCTAGTATCAAGAAAGCTTCCAGCGGCATCAAGACATCTACAGAGACAAAAGAAGGACTAAGAGTCGTACGAAGAAAGCTGTGTATAAGAGATGCTTCTCTCTTTTGTCAGTGTGACTTGTGAATGTTCCAAGACGGACCGAAACGTCGTCAGAAGCTTCTCTCTCCTATGTGGGGGTAATTTGTGTATTGTTCCAGTCACGGTATTGTTCCTTTTTGTTCTTTATTCCAGTAAGGGATCAGCAGCTACGGCAGCTTCAAAGGTATCGTTCCAGCAGAGTTGAAGTTACTGTTATCGTTGGAGTAACTTGGCTGGTGTGTTCAGTCATGAGTGTGTGCGGTGGAGTGGCTGGTGTGTTCAGTCATGAGTGTGTGCGGTGGAGTGGCTGGTGTGTTCAGTCATGAGTGTGTGCGGTGGAGTGGCTGGTGTGTTCAGTCATGAGTGTGTGCGGTGGAGTGGCTGGTGTACTCACCTAGTTGTACTCACCTAGTTGTGGTTGCAGTCATGAGTGTGTGCGGTGGAGTGGCTGGTGTGTTCAGTCATGAGTGTGTGCGGTGGAGTGGCTGGTGTGTTCAGTCATGAGTGTGTGCGGTGGAGTGGCTGGTGTGTTCAGTCATGAGTGTGTGCGGTGGAGTGGCTGGTGTGTTCAGTCATGAGTGTGTGCGGTGGAGTGGCTGGTGTACTCAGCCAACAGTGTGTGGTGGAGTGGCTGGTGTGTTCAGTCATGAGTGTGTGCGGTGGAGTGGCTGGTGTGTTCAGTCATGAGTGTGTGCGGTGGAGTGGCTGGTGTGTTCAGTCATGAGTGTGTGCGGTGGAGTGGCTGGTGTGTTCAGTCATGAGTGTGTGCGGTGGAGTGGCTGGTGTGTTCAGTCATGAGTGTGTGGGGTGAGTGGCTGGTGTATCACCTAGTTGTACTACTAGTTGTGGTTGCAGTCATGAGTGTGTGCGGTGGAGTGGCTGGTGTGTTCAGTCATGAGTGTGTGCGGTGGAGTGGCTGGTGTGTTCAGTCATGAGTGTGTGCGGTGGAGTGGCTGGTGTGTTCAGTCATGAGTGTGTGCGGTGGAGTGGCTGGTGTGTTCAGTCATGAGTGTGTGCGGTGGAGTGGCTGGTGTGTTCAGTCATGAGTGTGTGCGGTGGAGTGGCTGGTGTACTCAGCCAACAGTGTGTGGTGGAGTGGCTGGTGTGTTCAGTCATGAGTGTGTGCGGTGGAGTGTCTGGTGTGTTCAGTCATGAGTGTGTGCGGTGGAGTGGCTGGTGTGTTCAGTCATGAGTGTGTGCGGTGGAGTGGCTGGTGTGTTCAGTCATGAGTGTGTGCGGTGGAGTGGCTGGTGTACTCAGCCAACAGTGTGTGGTGGAGTGGGTGCCAGCTGCCAGCTGGGAGGTGCAGGCTATCAGCTGGGAGACAGCTGCTCGTTCAATCATACTAGTCGGTGTGGGTCACCTCGCTGTGTTATTGGCTATCAGGTGTGCAAGTGATGGCGGCCATTACCACGACCAACCCACACATCACAGTTGACCCTCCACTGCCATTTACATGAGTGTTGGTGGAGGATACAATACCTCCATCTCCAACACTGACACTCCACCATCACCATCACCGGGACCTCTGTGTGGGGGCTATCCTACCACAACCTCCACCACCACTATAACCAGGACCTCTGTGTGGGGGCTATCCTACCACCACCACCACCACAACCTCCACCACCACTATTGTGTGAGAGATATCTTACCACAACCTCCACCACCACTATTACCAGGACCTCTGTGTGAGGGACATCCTACCACAACCTCCACCACTACTATCACCAGGACCTCTGTGTAAGGGATATCCTACCACAACCTCCACCACCACTATTACCAGGACCTCTGTGTGAGGGATATCCTACCACAACCTCCACCACCACTATTACCAGGACCTCTGTGTGAGGGATATCCTACCACAACCTCCACCACCACTATTACCAGGACCTCTGTGTGAGGGATATCCCACCACAACCTCCACCACCACTATCACCAGGACCTCTGTGTGAGGGATATCCTACCACAACCTCCACCACTATCACCAGGACCTCTGTGTGAGGGATATCCTGCCACAACCACCAAGAATCGTCCCTCCCCTCCCCACTTCCAATTAGATTAGGTTAGGTCAGCCATGGTTAGACTAATTTAGGTCTGTTTACGTTATGCTTCGTTAAGTTGCCAATACTCTTCACGGTACTTGTTCTCTCTACACTGGAATACTTTTGCACACTAACAGCCCATTTTAAGGTGGGCGAAACTGCAGCTCGTCAGAACGTACGTAGAACCTTCATTGCCTGAACCGGTTTAGTCGTACACCTCAATTGTTGGGATCGCCTAAAATCCCTTAAACTGTACTCCAGGAGCAACGCTGTATGACCCCTGTGGTTTAGTGCTTCTATTTGATTATAATAATAATGTACTCCCAGGAACGTAGGCGACAAAGCTACATCATAATAGAGTAAAGTCTGGACTGACTGGTTCCAAAACTACACACTAAAATTACACCCTATGAAAGCAAGAGGTTCGGAAGATGGTGAAAAGTACCAGCGGTGAAAAGCAAGGAGCAACAGACTTTGCAGAGACAGGCGCTTACTTACCTCTGTTTCTGAACGATACAATCCCAAAACCAAAACAATTGTCATTTTAGGTTATTTTAACTTAAATTATCTTTTGCAAAACCACAGGGGGAGTTAAATGGTAGCTCTAGGCCTTTCGTGTTGCAATCAAAACATCTTCAGGAGCTTACAGTGTTGCAGAAATGAGTAGGAAGTCCAGGTAGATTCGTTCAGAAGGAACGGCTCTACCAAGAAAAAGATTAATGTCTGGCAGCGGCCGATGCACCGGAGCTGCATAATGCGTTGGAAAACAAACGCAATGCATTCTGCGAGGATGGGCTTTTATTGTCACACACGAGTCTCCGACGCAATTATCAAACATAATTAAGGAATATTTCATAGTGTCAACAGCCAGTTACTGGAGTTGGCAATCAGGAGACAGCAAACACATTACCTGAGTGGCCAGAGTGTGAAGTAACTCAGCTACGGCCTCACTCACCTGTCAACGATAATTATTACATTAGTGATTACACTGATACCTTTCAAGGAGAGGGGTGGGGACAAGGTGAGACAAAGGAGGACAAGGTGAGACAAGGGAGGAACATAGAAAGGGCCCTAGTGAGGGGCCCAGGAGCTATCCTACTGATAACACAAGGAGCATCTCAGATGATAGCACAAAGGGATATGACTCATGCCTAAGATGGGACTCTACTGATTCTCTAAAAATCTAGAAAAACCCTAGGGGAAACCTAAAAGGGACCTATTAAGGACCTAGAAGAGTCCTGGCACCTCAAAATGGCCGCCAGTATTACGATAACTATCTCAAATATGCAACAAAATAACCAAATCTCTGTTTTTATCCACGTGAATCTTATTTGCAATTCTAAAGCGAGACTACTCTCTCTCTCTCACTGTTCCTCCTACCCCCTAACATTACCCCTACCCTCTACCCCTCCCCCAACACAACCCCTACCCTTTCTCCCTCACTTATCCTCCTACCCCCTAACAAAAACCCCCTTCCCTCTCTCTCCCTCACGCTGCTCCCCCTCCCACTAACATAATACTTATCCTAGACCCCTGACACCACCCACACTGCACGAGCACGTGACGTGGTCTCGATATCCTAACATCACCTGACATGACCATACCTGATATGACCATCACCTGACATGACCATACCTGACATGACCATCACCTGACATGACCCTACCTAACCACTTCTGTTACCCCATACAAATTTGTATTTTTTTTATGTTCTTTGCACTGGAGTGAAAAAAACAACAGGGGGCGAAATGTCACCTTATTATATATTCTAATTGTACATTTGTCTTTATTTCAGAGTTTGTGGGCGTTGTTATGATGGAAGGTGTAGGAGATAAGCCAAGTTAATGGCCACGTGGCCAGGCTCCTGGCCTGACCAGCAGTGGGATTCCGGTAAGGAAATGCCTTTATCCCAGCCCCTGGCACCACACCAGGCCACCCATGATATTATATTGTAATTCTGCTTCACGGAGGCAGTGTGGTAGGAGGAAGAGTGGGGGGATTGAGGGAGAGAGGGAGGGAGGGAACAAGAGAGAGAGAGAGAGAGAATGTTAAGAGAGGAAGAGTTATGGGCACTTCACTGCCCTTCTCTCTCTCTCATTACACACATATATATATATATATATATAGGGAGGTACCACCTCTAGAAGTGGACTGCAATAATCGTCAACAAGCGACACAAGATGCAAAACAACCACAGAGGGACAAGAACCGTGGTTCTTGTCCATACCAAAGCCCAACGCAGTTGTTACAAGTATCTTCACCAGGTGCGAGACCAACCAGGCTGTGATGGATATGTGGGTCAGCGGGCAGCCAGCAGCAACAGCCTGGTTGACCATGCAAGCACCAGACGAGCCTGGCCCAAGGCCAGGCTCTGGAAGTAGAAAAACTCTCGGAACTCATCAAAGGTAAGGTATAGGTATATCAGCCAAGGAGCTTACAATAGGATGACTATACAAGCAGCACAACTGTGACCTGGTTGTACCAAAAACACCAACTGTGACCTGGTTATACCAAAAACACCAACTGTGACCTTATTGTATCGTTCCACGGTCCTTGTATATGTGTACCACAAATAGCTAAGTACAAATGGGTATTTACATACACACATACGCATGGGTGTGAGTTGGACCTGACTAGCTTGTGCTAATAGGTCTGATGCCGTGCTCCTTCCTTAAGTGGATGTGACTTGACCTCACTGGTCTCCTACCGGCTTAAGCCTGTAGGAGACCTGGACCTGCTTCGCATGGGCCAGTAGGCCTGCTGCAGTGTTCCTCCTTTCTTATGTTCAGGCACTATATACATTAACATTAATCTATACCATTTATATTACGTTAGGTCCACACTGGAGTATGCTGCGCCAGCATGGAGCCCTCACATGATGAAACACAAACTAGAAAAGCTGATGATGCTGGTACTGAAGGCAATGAATTACGAGGAAAGACTTAAAGAATTTAATCTAACAACACTAGAAGAGGACCAGAGAAGCTACAATCATGACATACAAAATACTCAGGAATCTAAAATGAACAGATGGCAGCAAATGAGCAAGTCACAAGGAAGCATGTAAAACTAACATTTATGAAGGGATTTAGGGAAACAGGTTGGCCGGACTTGAGTCCTGGAGGTGGGAAGTATAGTGCCTGCACTCTGAAGGAGGGGTGGCGATGTGCTGCAGTTTTTTAACTGTAGTGTATTCAAGCCTCTGGCGAGACAGTGATGGAGTGAATGATGATGAAAGTGTTTCTTCTTTTTCAGGTCACCCTGCCTCGGTGGGAAACGACCGATGTGTTAAAAAAAAAGAAACAGTGGAAGCAAGCACAAGTGTTTCAATAACAGGTTTGGAAATACACACAACTGTTAACTGTTTCCAGTTGCTGGCAGCTCCGACCTGTGGCGTTAATGGTGCTTCAGAAATCAGACCCATGTGCGACACTTGCGTATCTTTATTGAAGAAATTTTTCCCCACACAGTGGCTTCATCAGTCCTATACAAAAAAGAATGGTGAAGATCAGAAGGAGTTTGAGGGAATCAGTCCCTCATCCTGGAGAGATTAATTGCAAACAGTTGTAACATACGTTAGTAAACAACTGCTAAAGTATAACACAAAGCCTACCCTTCCCAATATAAGACGCAGGATGATTTCCCAAGACTTTTAATGACGGAAAAAAGCGCGCCTTATATGCCGGAAAATACGGTATGTACAGTTCAGGACGGCTTCTTCAGCCGTTTCCTCTAGTGTCCTGAGCTGTACACAAGTCTTTTTCCACATCTTGTCAGTATAACCATACAATTTTTCATGATATGTTCTTAATACAATCATTTTTAAAGGGGGTGGACGGGTAAGCCAGTGGAAGGCTTCGGTCAGATGACCAAAAGCTTCAGTGGCGGGTCATCACATGACTAAGACCCGCGTCAGGAAACACTTGTCCTGTTTCCTGCGTTCCTAATGTTCGTACATATAGCTAAGAAAACAGGAACACTGCGACAGGCCTACTGGCCCATACTAGGCAGGCCCTTCTCAAACCCAAACCCACTATCAAATATATTTACCAAACCCGTGTGGACAGCCTCCACTAGATTGTGACGCAATGGCTGTTAAGCGTCAAGTTGATATTAAGTAATAATATCCAAGAACAGAATTGTTTTATTAAAAGCCTTGCAGGATTATTTTTTTTATGGTTCAGTGTCGGGGACAGGAATAAAAATAAAATGCAACAACTGACATGGGAATACTTATTGAAGACGTAATATTAATAAAGTGTAAAGAAGTTTTGAATAATAGCAAAATAAGACTAAGATTTATTTGAAGTTTTATTGTCGAGTTACGGTGAAAAAAAAACATTTCAATGAACGAGTCACTGTGTAAACATTTCAGTGAACGAGTCACTGTGTAAACATTTCAGTGAACGTCTGAACGAGTCACTGTGTAAACATTTCAATGAACGTCTGAACGAGTCACTGTGTAAACATTTCAGTGAACGTCTGAACGAGTCACTGTGTAAACATTTCAGTGAACGTCTGAACGAGTCACTGTGTAAACATTTCAGTGAACGTCTAAACGAGTCACTGTGTAAACATTTCAATGAACGAGTCTGTGTAAACATTTCATTGAACGTTTGAACGAGTCACTGTGAAAACATTTCAATGAACGTTTGAACGAGTCACTGTGTAAACATTTCAGTGAACGTTTGAACGAGTCACTGTGTAAACATTTCAGTGAACGTTTGAACGAGTCACTGTGTAAACATTTCAGTGAACGAGTCACTGTGCAAACATTTCAATGAACGAGTCACTGTGTAAACATTTCAATGAACGTTTGAACGAGTCACTGTGTAAACATTTCAATGAACGTTTGAACGAGTCACTGTGTAAGCATTTCAGTGAACGTCTGAACGAGTCACTGTGTAAACATTTCAATGAACGTCTGAACGAGTCACTGTGTAAACATTTCAGTGAACGTCTAAACGAGTCACTGTGTAAACATTTCAGTGAACGTCTAAACGAGTCACTGTGTAAACATTTCAGTGAACGTCTAAACAAGTCACTGTGTAAACATTTCAGTGACCGTCTGAACGAGTCACTGTGTAAACATTTCAATGAACATTTGAACATTCCTTTCATTAATGAGGCAGGAAAAAACTAAACATTTCTAATTAGAGAATAACGACTACGTTAACCGACTACGTTATTCTACACAATGTAATCCTGAGCCAAACACTAAATGACCGGGAAAATGTTTACACTGACGGCAGGAATTTGTTTCTCTCCATTTTTTTATTTTTAATTTAATTTTAAAATAGAAAGATTATCATTGACGAAACTGTGAAAAATAAAATATAATAGTCTGACCTAATTATCTTTAAAAAACAACTCCCTCTCAATGCCACTCTCACCACTCCCCACTCATTTTTCTCCTCCCACTAATCTTCCTCTTCCCCTTTCTCCTCCTCCCATTCCTCTTCCTCATTCTCCTCCTTTCTCTCCTCTTCCACTTGCTCCTCCTCCCACTCCTCTTACCCTTTCTCCTCATCCCACTCCTCTTCTCCCTCCTCCTCCTCCTCCTCCTCCCACTCTTCTTCCTTCTCTCCAACATCCTTCTTCTCTTCATCCTCCTCACGTACTAAGGAAATATTTACTTTATAAATATTATACAAAACGCTGACATAAAACACTAACAACAGACAACACTAACAAACACCCAACACTAACAAACACTAAACACCAGCACTTAATACCGTCACTTGCAACAAAACACCATTACTCATAAGTTCACAACACGACACCATCACTCACGACACCATCACTCACGACACCATCACTCACGACACCATCACTCACGATACCATCACTCACGACACCATACCAGTCAGAAAGAATAGAACACTCACAACACCATCACTCAGCACATCATCAAGGCACCATCACTCAGACACCATCACTCACGATACCATCACTCACGACACCATACGGCAGATCATAAATAGAATAGAACACTCACAACACCATCACTCACGACACCATCACTCAAGGCACCATCACTCACGACACCATCACTCACGATACCATCACTCACGACACCATACCGGCAGATCATATAGAATAGAATAGAACACTCACAACACCATCACTCACGACACCATCACTCAAGGCACCATCACTCACGACACCATCACTCACGATACCATCACTCACGACACCATACCGGCAGATCATATAGAATAGAATAGAACACTCACAACACCATCACTCACGACACCATCACTCAAGGCACCATCACTCACGACACCATCACTCACGATACCACATCACTCACGACACCATCACTCACAACATCACCACTCACAACACAACACCACTCATAACACAACACCATCACTGAACACCAGGCTGGTTGCACCACATCTCTCCATCATAAACAAGGAAGGACTAAGAAAGAATCCTTTTGTACCATTTTTACCTTTGTAGTGAAGCTTGGATCACCAGGAAGCTTAGCGACCACCACCTCATGTTCACCACACACAAGCAAGGTTCTTGCTGAAGACACAGGTGCAACAGTTGGGTATCTTTATTGATGAAACGTTTCGCCCACACAGTAAACTGCTTCAGTCAAATACAGAGACAACAAGTGTAGTAGTGGAATGAAGATTATATAATCAGTCCATCAACCTTGGAGAAATAGTATTTGAGGTGGTCAGTCCCTCATCATGGACAAGAGTTCAGCTCCGTGGAGCTGAACTCTTCTCAAATACCTGCTGCCTCTGTATCTGACTGAAGATACCCAACTGTTGCACATGTGTCTTAATCATCAACTTGTCGATATTTTATACCATTTTCAACAGGATTCTGGCTGTTCCCCCCTTTTCTAGTTGTATTCCCTTTGATCACCCCTCAATTTAATGACCTCCACCAAGCCCACAACTTCCCCCCACCCCCACCGACATCAATCTCCTGCATTATCATCCTGAAGATATTTTTTTTACCTGAAACTATCCAATAACTGCATCTGACTTCTGGCCAGATGCAATTATTGGTGCCTCTAGCCCCATCACCCACTATCCTATTTAACCCCACAGGACAATATATTATAGCCCCATTGCCCCCTTTATTACTCTTACCAACCTCCTACACTTATATGACAGGAAGATAGTACCTCCCTTGTATGGTTGCTGTCTACTAACCTGCCATACTCATGTAACGAAAGAGTAGTGCCTCCATACCTCCTTGGAATGGAGGAATTTGATATGGAGGAGTCAATACTTTTCACCTGGAGTCTAAAATCCTCCACCACACACCACTGCAGCAGCATCTCGCAACTGCAGCCCCACCAAACAACTTCACCACCACCAAACACACAACTCCAGCACCACCACCAACACTGTGGATGAAGTGTATTGTCGACAGCTATCAAGGCAGACACGAGCTATATAGGAAGGTGATACTGCAACAAACGTTTCACCCTGATAAAGCTCTACACAGGGTGAAACGTTGGCCCAGTAAAAGACTGTCGTGCAGCTTATGTTTCTCACACCACTACTACTTCATGAACTCCGAACACTTCCCTTCCTCCAAACCCTTCACCTAGCGAAGCACATAATGGAAGAGGCTGAGGGTACAGTTGTAGCTCTCTAGAACTTGTGTAGTAGTAGCAGTAGCAGTAGCAGCAGTAGTAACAGTAGTAGCAGTAGCAGCAATAGTGGTAATAACAGTAAAGTAACATTCAAGGAGAACTCTGTCCGCGTAAATGACTCAAGTATTCCAAGTCATAAGAATAAGATATCCAACATAAACAATAAAAACAATGTGCTTTATTTTAAAAATAAAGCACAAAAGCAGCGAATATAACTTCAGCAGCAGCTGGTTCGAGGGTTCTAACCTTTGATATACCCTTGATGAGTTTCGAGAGTCTTTCTACTCCCGGAGCCCGGCCATGGCCAGATTCGTCTGGCGATTAGTAGACACCTTTTAGCAGTGTCTGCTGAGGTGACTGCCACCAAATTGTCAAACTTACCTCAGTGTAACAGAGAAATTCTTGCGAGAGAGAAAGATGGGTAGTGTTATCCTTGCTCTATCTCTTATTGTATCTGAGTACTGAGGGGCCCCGCCCCTCCCCTCTCTCCTCCCCCACACATGGGAGTGTTTATAGTGAAATAAGCACCATATGTCATTAACGTTTTCCCTCAACTGCCACATCAGAGCGGTAACTCTCTCCTATCCCCTCTGTTTCCCCTCCCACCAAGGCCACTTTCCCCTCTCTGTCTCCTCTCCCTCCAAGGCCACTCCCCCCTCTCATTCTACTCTCCCTCCAAGGCCACTCTCCCCTTCCTCCAAGGTCACTCTCCCCTTCTGTCTCTCCTCTCTCTCCAAGGCCACTCCCCCCTCTCTGTCTCCCCTTCCTCCAAGGCCACTCTCCCCTTCTGTCTCTCATCCTTCCAAAGCCACTCTCCCCTTCTGTCTCTCATCCCTCCAAGCCACTCTCCCCTCCCTCCAAGGCTACTCTCCCCTCTCTACCCCCCCCATTGATTAACACACCTGGCAGGGTAGTTTACCTGGAGTCGCTGTGTATGGTAACTGCCTCTTGGTTTCTGGCCTGATCAATCAACCAGTAGGTGCCCGCTGCCTGCAGTCCAACATATGCACCACAACATGGCTGATCAGGAACTGCTTTTAATTAAGCTGTAGTGGTCCCTCTTGAAGACAGCCAGGGATTTTGTTGGTGATATCCCTTATGCATTGAGGGTGTTGAAGAGTCGTGGTCCGTTCACACTTATTGAGTTCTCTCAGTGTACTCATCGCTCCCTGCTTTTCATTGGAGGTATCCTGCACCGTCTGCCAAGCCTCTTGTGTTTATAATAATTTTAGTATGAAGGTTTGGTACCAATCACTCCTGGTTGATCAAGCAAGCGCCTGGCCCATGGCCGAGCTTTAGCCACCAGGTCCCGTGGCCTGGTGGCAAAAGCTCTCGCTTCACACGGTGAGAATCAGGGTTCGATTCCCGGCAAAGAGGTAGAAACATTGGACGTGTTTACACCGGTTGTCTCTGTTCACCCATCAGTAAAATGGGTACCTGGGTGTTAATGGACTGATGTGGGTCGCATCCTGGAACAAAACTGACCTAATTTGCCCGAAATGCTCTGCATAACAAGGGGCTTTCTATATAGTAGTATGCCACTGATGTACTTGTAGAAATAAAGATATTATTATTATAACAGTCTGGCTGTTGGTGCCAGCAACAGGCGGTCCAAGTAAGGAATCACAGCTCAGATCATGAGGAAGTGTCTGGGGAACTTGTCAAAAGCTCCCGTGTAAAAACAGGCATGTGCATGTGATTGTAGGCCTGTTAATGTGAAGCTTGTAGGCCTAGCTGTGTCAATGAAATGAAAGTGACTGTAGACCTAGCAATGTCAATAAAGGTGCCCCCCCCCCGGCTGCATTAGGCACCACCTGGCACTCAGAGATGAAGTTAAATATGCAAGATTAAATCAAAACAGTGGTTGATTATTCAGTGTCATGGGAGGGGCAGTAACGTTATCAGTTTGTATCATGATAAATTCGTTGCTATCGTTACCAACTGGTCATTATAAACCATAATTGCTATGAAATAAAAAAACGATTTCAGTCAGTTTGTCTAAGTCCACGATACATATTTATCACGCCACGATACACAGATATCATTCCATGATACAGATTCATCGTTCCACGATACATCTCCATCATTTCATAATACATAATTATCCCTCCACGATACCTGTCAATCATTCCACGATATATACCCATCATTCTTCGATACATGTCTATTATTCACATAGCATATACCTGTGGTGGGTTTCTCTCGGGGTTTTGTGCACCCATATATTCTTCTGCTGCCGTCCACGGGGTGGGTATGGGGTAAACAATACACTAGCCGCTCCAGCGGCCAAATCTAAATCTAATCTCCCCCTAACTCACCCTCCAATAAGTTATGGTAGTATGTGCAGACTGGCTACCATTGCAGGGTACGTTTAGTGCTCTGAGGTGCTAGCAACCCACAGGTTGCAGTGGCTCTAAGCGGGCAGGCAGATTAGATTACCTCTACAATTTTCTAGATATGAATTCCTGCTACGAAGAAAAGCTCTGAGCACGGAATAATCTAAGCGAGAGAGAACCAGGTAGGTAAGGTTCGTCAGGACACAGGACAAGTGTTTCCTGACGCGGGTCTTAAAGTTATATGATGACCCGCCGTTGGAGCTTGATTACCATGCCTGTCTCTCCTCTACATCCATCCATCCTTCTTGATTGATTAGTAAAGTTACATAGTACTGAGAATTTAATGAATGAGACAGATGCAACAGCTGGGTATCTGAACTGAGAAACGCATCGCCTATCAAGGCTTTATTAATCGAATGATTAGACTGATAAAAGCCCCCTGGTGGGTGAAATATCTTTCACTGAATAAGACACATGTGCAACACTTGGGTATCTTTATTGTTGAAATGTTTCGCCTACACAGTAGACTTCTTCAGTCACATACAGAAACAGCAAGTGTAATAGTGAAATGAAGATGATGTGATCAGTCCATCAATCTTGGAGGGACTGACCACCTCAAATACTATTTCTCCAAAGTTGATGGACTGATTACATCATCTTCATTTCACTACTACACTTGTTGCCTCTGTATCTGACTGAAGAAGTCTATTGTGTGGGCGAAACGTTTGAAGAATAAAGATACCCAACTATTGCACATGTGTCTTATTCATCAATATATCGATATTTTAAACCATTTTCAACATATCTCTCACTGAAGATACGCAGATGCTACACATGTTTTAAATTAACCTTCTTTCACTGAAATTAACCTTCTTTCACAGAAATTAACCTTTTTTCACAGAAATTAACCTTCTTCTTTCAGTGTAAACATTCTCTTCTGCCAGCGACCGATATTTCCACCCACGACACATAACTGCGTTGTATAGTTTCTCCCTCCAGATAAAGACGCAAAACCTTGCGTACGTTGCTCCTTCACCATCAATTATCATGAGCCAGAGGGCCGCCGGAAGCAACAACCTGGTTGAACAAACAATAATAAAAAATCCTGGCCCTACACCGGGCTGCAAGAGTAGGAAAACTCGCTAAGTCGATCACAGGCCTGCACTGCAGCAGGCCTACTGGCCCATGCTCGAGAGTATCTACTCTCTGAGCCCGGCCCTGGGCCAGGCTCGTCTGGTGCTTGCCTGGTCAACCAGGCTGTTGCTGCTGGAGGCCCGCTGCCCCTGATCAACCGGGCTGTGGTGCATACTTTGGACTGAGGGCGGGCACTAACAGTTTGATAGATCAGGCCAGCAACTAGGTTTGGTCTGGGACCGGACCGCTGGGGCGGTGACCTCCGGAAGCGACTCTAGGTAAACGCACCCACACACACTATCATACACTTATCTAATACGTTTTTTAAACTTTCAAGGTTATCGCTTCAATGACGCTACTCAAGAGTTTGTTCCACTCATCCATAACTCTTATCACCAAACCAGTACTTTCCTATATCCCTTCTAAGTCTATTTTTTCTTCCAACTTGAACTCATTGCTACGAGTTCTCTCTTGGTTAGATATTTTTAGCACGTTATTTATATCTCATCTATTTATTCCTGTCTTTCATGTATACACTTCAATCATATCCTCCCTAATTCTACGCTTTTCCAGAGTACCGACGCAGTGTCGTCAGGCTGTCCTCGTAGGTGAGATTTCTGTTACATGGGATCAACTTCGTCATCCTTCACTGTAGGTTGTCCAGCGCATTTACGTCCGTTCCGTAATAAGGAGACCACAACTGTGCAGCAAGTTCAGAACTTAGCATTTGTTTACATTAAATTACCTGTGCCACTTCTCCAACTACCGCATCAACCAATCCAGATATTCCTGTAACGCTCTAAGTGTCCTCCTCAGAATCTATGTGACAGCTTACTTTAGTGTCATCGGCAAACTTGCTTATGTCGCTCTTTATTCCCTCATCTATGTCGTTAGTGTATATTGTGAACAACAAAGGACCCGACACTGACCCCTGTGGAACACCGCAGGGGTCATACAGCGCCTGGGTCGACACGCAGGAACCCGGTATAACAAACAGCAGCCAAAACACACAAACATGAAGTCCCACAACAGCTGTGCTTCCCTGAATGTCTCTCGAGGAGTTTAAGAGAGTAGAGCCGCTTCAGAGATAACTGCAGGTACTATTAAGATAACCGAATGATGCAACTCGCCCGGGGGGTCAACTCTCCGGGGGTCAATGCCCCCCAGTGGCCCAGTCCCAGACACCGGTCTCTTGGAGGATCAAGGCCTCGTCAACCAAGACTTGATCTTCAAAATTTGTGGGATTTACTTATCATCTTACATGTTTTTGAAAAAAAAAAATGCATTTCGCCCATACAATGACACCAACAATACACAAATAACCCGCACATACAAGAGAGGAGCTTACGACGACGTTTCTGTCCGACTTGGACCATTTACAGACTTTGTAAATAGTCCAAGACGGACCGAAACGTCGTCGTAAGCTCTTCTCTCCTATGTGCGGGTTATTGGTGTATTGTTCCAGTCACGTTATTGTGACTTTTTTTATTACCACCAATACTTTAATCCCTAAAGCAGGGATTAATATAAACTCTCAAATATACACACACACAGATCCACATCTCCCGGTATACATAACCTTGGTGTGTATACATACAGAGAAACACCTCCCGGTGAGTATATAACCCTGGTGTGTGTGTATAACCCCAGTGTGTATACATACAGAGCCACACCTCCCGGTGTGTATACATACAGAGAGCCACACCTCCCGGTGTGTATACATACAAAGAGCCACACCTCCCGGTATAATTCGAAGAGTTTCGTCATTAATTTATATGCTGGGCACAGCTCTTCACCTGCCTGACAACGAGCAGGTAGCCAGAATGGTTCGCCGCTCTTCCGTGAACCGTTTGCCTCATCACTAATACATAAACAACGAACGTGGGGCGCCACTGGTACACTAAGAGAGAACACAGTAAGTGTCCGGGGTCCAAGACTTTTCAACAGCTTCCCACCAGCCATAAGGGGAATTACCAGTAGATCTCTGGTTGTCTTCAAGAGGGAGCTGGACAGATACCTAAAGTCGGTGCCGGATCAGCCGGGCTGTGGTTCGTACGTTAGGTACGTGCGGCCAGCAGTAACAGCTTCGTTGATCAGGCCCTGGCCGTGGACCCGCATTCCGGGGGCGTTGATCCCCTTAATGCCCTCCAGGTACCCGTGACCTGTCCAGAATTTTCCTACCCTCGCAACCAGGCTGTTGCTGCTGGCGACCCGCATAGCACTTGAAATTATTATTATAATTATTATTATTATATTCGCTGGGAAGCGATAACGGAATGAGTAAAATACACAAGTGTGATATCTTCCGAGATAATTAGGTTTGATCCAAGGAAAGAGAGGGGGTAGTTTTAACACAATGTGGTGGCCCGAGCGCCAGTCTCAGGCCAGACTAACTGATCAACTGGGCTGTTCGTGCCAGCAGCCCACACATCTACATAAGCCACTGTTACCTGAGCTCTCTGTTCCCTGGTATGTATGTATTACTTTTGTTCCATGTATCACTGTGTACATATACTATCTTTGTTCCATGTATCACTGTGTACATGTACTATCTTTGTTCCATGTATCACTGTGTATATATACTATCTTTGTTCCATGTATCACTGTACATGTACTATCTTTGTTCCATGTTTCACTGTGTACATATACTATCTTTGTTCCATGTATCACTGTGTATATGTACTATCTTTGTTCCATGTATCACTGTGTACATATACTATATTCCATGTATCACTGTGTATATGTACTATCTTTGTTCCATGTATCACTGTACATGTACTATCTTTGTTCCATGTATCACTGTGTACATATACTATCTTTATTCCATGTATCACTGTGTATATGTACTATCTTTGTTCCATGTATCACTGTACATGTACTATCTTTGTTCCATGTATCACTGTGTACATATACTATCTTTGTTCCATGTATCACTGTGTACATATACTATATTCCATGTATCACTGTGTATATGTACTATCTTTGTTCCATGTATCACTGTACATGTACTATCTTTGTTCCATGTATCACTGTGTACATATACTATCTTTGTTCCATGTATTACTGTATATATCGATAATAAACGATGATACACGTTCACCTCCACTGTCTACTTTGAGACATGTTCACCCCTCAATGTTCACTGTGAATCATGTTCACCCCTCAATGTTCACTGTGAATCATGTTCACCCCTCAATGTTCACTGTGAATCATGTTCACCCCTCAATGTTCACTGTCAATCATGTTCACCTCAATGTTCACTGTCAATCATGTTCACGTCTACTGTTCACTAAGACGTGTTAGACATGTTCACTCCAGTGTTTACCTGGCAAGAACGCAGCATCAACGTTTCCTGGTTAAGCGTTTAAAGCCTTCGCTGGTCATTGGTTATCAAGTTATAAAGGCCAATATCACTAAATAGGGTCAAAGGTTTCAGAAAAGTGTCCTACCTGAATAAACAACAGAAAATTGGTCGGCTACTGAATAAACAACGAGAAAATTAGTCGGTTCCTGAATAGACAAGACAAGAGATTTGGTCGGCTCCTGAACAGCCAGGAAGAGTAAATTGGTCGGCTCTTAAATATATAGGAAGTGATGACGGGAAGACTTTAGAGTTGAGTTGACAGCACTGCATTACCACCTCTTCCACCAGGTTGACAACATTCCTTGATTTCAAATCTGTGTTTGTGAAAATATTTGGTATCTCAAATTAATTAATATCTATGGCAGTCTAAACATTGTAAGTAATACTGTACTGATAACACTGATAACCCGTCAAATTTCTTCAACGAAATTTAACACACAACTTTATTTTGATTACGTTTCTGACTGTTATTGATGATAAGTAAGATACATGTACACAGTTATGTATCTTTATTCCGAAATGTTTCTCCTACGTAGTAGGCTTCTTCAGTAGATATGCACATGTGTCTTTAGAACATAAGAAAGATGGAACACTGCAGCAAGCCTACTGGCCCATGCGAGGCAGGTCCAAATCACCTACCGGCTTAAGCCACTTATCAGCATGTCGGTACTGTATACCATTTTCATACCCAGACTGTTATTGTTGTTATTACAACCTGTTGTGAAGCTGTAATGCTCGTCCCCAGCAGTAGTTGTAGGTGCGGGAAACGATGTAGACTCGATCCTCCTGCCGTGGATTGAACCAGCGCCTTCCTTGGCAAGAGCCGCGAGTGTGGCCGCTCAAGAATGTCACACAAGCACATAACAATGAAGGGACACTGCAGGTCTACTAGCCCATGTTAAGTAGGTCCAACTCACACCCACTAATGTACCGGTCCAACCTCATGTACTTGTCTAACTAGAATGTAGATAAATGGTTCAGAGAACCGACAAGTTGATAAATTAGATACATATGCAACACTTTGGTATCTTTATTGAGGAAACGTTTCGCCACACAGTGGCTTCATCAGTCCAATACAAAGAAGAACAGTGAAGATCAAAAGGAGATTGAGGTAATGAGTCCCTCAGCCTGGAGTCGATGTAATAAATCCATCAATCCTGTCAACCTGGAACACTACCTGGGAGTTTGTTCCACTCATCAACAACTCTTGAGCGAGACTCAACGAGTGAGCAAGATTTCGACAGCAAGAGTTACCCAAACACGAGGCAATTCAGATAACACTTAGGGTGGGAAGGTAATCAGGTTTGATCTGAAGAGAAGGATAACTCCAAATCTTGAATCAAGAGCTCTTCACTGGCATCAAGGCCCCTCTAGTCAACCCCTCCTTCCTACATGTATATATGCTAGTCTTGTGGACTACCTAATCAACCAGGTTATTGGTGTTCCAACAAGCATATATGATGTTTGAATATTCTTTAAGACGATTAGTCACTACAGGGTGAGAGAGAGAGAGAGAGAGAGAGAGAGAGAGAGAGAGAGAGAGAGAGAGAGAGAGAGAGAGAGTGAGAGAGAGTCATGAGATGTGAACAAAGACAAACAATGTGTGATGATGAACACAGAAGGGAACCCGCATCACCTCTCACAGAGGAAGGAGCTTAATCAAGCACCTGCAACATTGCTGCTGCAACTCCCCTCCCTTCCCACCCCCTCTGTCTCAGTGACCAGGTCTGTGTGGCGCACCTCACAGCTTGTGTTAGTTACCGTCTATCAAAGACATTTGTCGATAGACACCTGGCCTGTGTGTGTGTGTGTGTGTGTGTGTGTGTACTCAATTGTGCAGGCGTCGACTCATAGCTTCTAGCTTCGTAATTAATACCCACCAGCTTTACTGATGGCTATCCTCTCGGGTCTATCATACTCCTGGAATTGTGTATGATGTTCGCCTCCTCTTCGTCTAGTTTATTCCACTTATTATCTAGACTAAAGTACTTCCTCACGTCCTTCTTTCCTACATGATTTAATTTGTTTTTATCTGTGTCCTCCCGTTCTTGGATCCTTATAGTTTCCTTTGATATTATACCTTTAGTTTCGAGGGTTTTTCTACTCCCGGACCCGGCACTGGGCCAGGCTCGTCTGTCGATGAAGTCTTGAGGGTGACGAAGGCGAGCAGGAGAAAAAGAACCAGGAAAAGGAGTGAGAGTTTTGGCCAGCCAGGAAGCAAGAGGATAAGAAACACAACGTCTCAAAGAAATGACAGGACGTAGAGTCTTTCTTTACAGCCTAACAATATGTTATTACATTCAAACCACATTAATTTTATACTGCATAAAAGAAATAAAGCACTTGAATTAGAGAACCCTTCCTTTCTGACTCAAGCATCTACACTCCTCTCGTCTCCAACCTTCTTTTAACCATAAACTTCGGAGTCTCTTTAATCTCTGTCTTGTACACAACTGGTATATAATACCGACAAGATAAAGAATTAGATACATGCGTGACATCTGGGTATCTTTATTTGTAGA
This sequence comes from Cherax destructor, assembly GCA_009830355.1. Taxonomy (NCBI): domain Eukaryota; kingdom Metazoa; phylum Arthropoda; class Malacostraca; order Decapoda; family Parastacidae; genus Cherax; species Cherax destructor. The sequence goes on from WNWK01002366.1 coordinate 173,027, forward strand.
CGCTTCGCCCTCCAGTGGCTTTATCAGTACAATACAAGGACATAATCGGAAGACAGTAGAACTATATACAAAAGATGAGGTAATCAGTCCCCCAGTCTTGGAGTTAGTGAAGAATGGTTGTAGTCTTTAAGACTACGGTGGTCTTCACCAACCCCAAGGATGAGGGACTGATTACCTCATCTTTTGTATATAGTTCCATTGTCTTCCAATTATGTCCTTGTATTGATAAAGCCACTGGAGGGCGAAACGTCTACAAACAAAGATACCCAGATGTTGCACGGGTCTAATTCGCAATCTCAAGTCTTCTTGATTTTGATCTCGTTCAACGTTCCCGTGTTATCTCCCCCTCCCTGCCTTATTTCTAAGGTCTTCCTAAAACTCATTAAACCTGGTATCCCCTCTACGTTCCATTATTTCCTCCGGAGGTTCTGTCTCTCATCCTCTTACCTATTGGCTGGTCTTTTAAAACTCTGACTCCTTTTCATGGTTTTTTTCCTGCTCACCTCCGTCACTCTCAAGACTTCATCGGACATGTTGGGTCACATCTCACCTGTAAAATGCCACGTCTTGAAGGAGTTAAATGGTATAAAATACCCACACGATAGAAGAGTATAATGAGATCCTTTATTGACTACATTTCGCACAAGTTGAGTCCCTCCCTTTAGGTTAGCAAGAGCAGGGAATAAAGGAGAGTCCATAGCAACACCAAAGATTTGGGAATAAAATTTAAAAAAGAGTTGGAATCCACACAAAGTATGACGAAGAGTGACATCAGTTGTTATAGGGAGATGGAGCAACCCTTCACTGACCTTCACTGTGATTGACAGAGGAAAGCTATGGTAACTGTAACCGTTGTTCAATCAAGTGGTTGTCAACTAGTCAACTGGAGGAAGCACAGGGTAGAACTGTTCGTAAGATAACTGGAGGAAGTAGAGAGTAGAACAGCTTGTAAGACAACTGGAGGAAGCAGAGAGTAGAACAGCTTGTAAGACACAACTTGAGGAAGCAGAGAGTAGAACCGCTTGTAAGACACAACTTGAGGAAGCAGAGAGTAGAACCGCTTGTAAGACACAACTTGAGGAAGCAGAGTAGAACCGCTTGTAAGACACAACTTGAGGAAGCAGAGTAGAACCGCTTGTAAGACACAACTTGAGGAAGTAGAGAGTAGAACCGCTTGTAAGACACAACTGGAGGAAGCAACGGCCATAAATATTAAGGTTCCCCCTCCCTCCCTCTCCCCCATCTATTTCCACGTGCAATTTCCCCGCTCACAGTTAAAGGTCAAAGGTCAGGTCTTTGAAGCGACTTTTGCAAGCGCTACAATTACCAACGTGTTCCGTCAAGTTTATAATTAAAGTCTTCAAGGTAAGGTTAGGTAAGGCAGCCGCTTATCGTATGTAGCATAACACTGAGGTGAGTGGTTCACCGGTATGGTCCCGGCCCGGGACTTGTTCATGAGTTATGGAAGATAACACAACAGTACGAAGGTCAAGTGCCACTCGTATGCGTAAGGGGAGAGGGAAATATAGGTATGAGGAGGGGGAATATGGGTAAAGGGGACATTATTTGAGGGGAGGTGTAATACTGGTAAGAAAGAGTGGGTAATATATATCGGATATTACCCTAAGTCGATTTCGGAGTTCAGTGCTCCCTGGACCCAGTCCCAGAGCAGATCTAGGTGGATGGGCTGATGAACCAGGCTGTTGGTGCTAGCCGCAAGCAGTCCAATATATGCACCACAGCCCGGCTGACAAGGAACTGACTTGGAAACCTTTTCAAGTTCCCCCTTGAAGACAGCAAGGGGTCTGTTGGTAATTCCTCTTATGTGTGAAAGGAGGGTGTTGAAAAGTCTTGGTCTATTCACACTTGATTTTTGTCCTTAGTGAGCTCACAGCGCTCCTGTTTTTCATTAGTGGGTATTTTACACCATATGTCGAAACTCTTGCTTTAGTAGAGTTGCTTCCATGGTCCAGTCCCTCTAGAATTTTCTAGGTATATATGTTATGATGCTTTTTTTCTTGCCTAAGAACCGATACGTATAGTTTGAGGGACTTTAAGCGTTCCGGGCAAGGTACTTGAGGACTTTGACGAGCCTGGACCAAGGCCGGGCTCCCAGGGTAGAAAAACTCTCGAAACCATCAAAGGATCTGGTTCCAAATCTGCACACTGGTATAACAGACTAGAGTGAGAGACATGGGAGAAAATGTGGAATAACCCCAGTGAAAACAAAGAAACACTGCCGAATCAAGTGATGGATCTGGTGACCAGCGGGCCACCAGCAACAACAGCCTGATTGACCATGCGAGCCTGACCCAGGACTGGGCTCCGAGAGTAGTAAAACATAAGAACATAAATAGGTCAGAGAAATATACAAGTGAAAAAAAAGTCGGATTTGTTAGTCTTGTTACTAAAGACTTTTTACCAAGGACACGCTTCGGTCCCAAGACCTAAACGTATCTAAGTGTCTTCAACCACAACTTGGTATCGTGGGCCAGATTTTTATCACAGGCCAGTAAACCTTGTACAGTGCTCCACCATTATGTTCTGCGGTGTCAAACATGTGGCAATTTATTATTTAGTTCCTTTTTAGTGTGTGTGGAGGTGTACAGATCGCCAGTGTTACGAACTCGTGATCTTTGCCAAGGAACATCGAAATATCCAGAGCAAACATCGATGCTGGTTGTATTCAAGAGGGAGATTAATCAGTTCCTCAAGGTCGTTCCTGATCAGCCGTGCTGTCTTGCATACACCGGACTGCATGCAGCTAGCACCAAGAGCCTGGTTCATCAGACCAGAAGGCCTAGTCAGGGACACGGGGGGCAGTGACCCCCGAAATCTTCATGCATTATTATTATAAAAACAGGCGTTAAACTCGTATGGGTCACACAGCTATCGTAGGTTAAACTTTTATATTTCACCAATACATACATATAATAATGTTTAATTTAACAACCTCAGAATATTATCCGAAAAAAACACTTGTAATTTTAACCAAGAATCTTAACTTACCACGACTCCAAAGTGAAGCTTTGTGTGCTAAAGGGAAATAAAAAAAACATGATTCTTTTCAGTACTACTACTATTTCACTACTACTACTCCCTTTGTATCTGACTGAAGAAGCCTACTGTGTGGGCGAAACGTTTCATCAATAAAGATACCCAAGTGTTGCACATGTGTCTTAATCCTCGAGGATATGGGGGGGGGTGACCAAAACGCCGGAAGCCGGAGAGGTCGTTGACCAAATCTGGCTAGAAACACTACAACATCTTACCAGAAGATATCCGAAACACGGCTGGAACCAGTGTAGAAGCCTTCAAGAGGAAACTGGACAAATATCTTCACCAGGTGCCAGATCAACCAGGCTGTGATGGATATGTGGGGCAGCGGGCCTCCAGCAGCAACAGCCTGGTTGACCAGGCAAGCACCAGACGAGCCTGGCCCATGGCCGGGCTCAGAGAGTAGATACTCTCGAAACTCTTCAAAGGTATATCAAAGGTATATGTATAAAATACACCATACATATAATATTCTTACTAAATACACTATATATGGGTGGGTATGTGTGTGAGAGTTGGACCTGAATAGTATGGGCCAGTAGGCCTCTTGCAGTGTTCCTTCTTTCCTATGTTTTTTGTTATGTTCTAATGGGATAGTTTTATGCCACAAAATACGACCAGTTATAAGTGTATTACAAAACTTTGCAAACTTGTACAAGTGCTACGTAAAACAACTATGTTTTGTTAAAGGGTTAAAACATACACACACACACAAACACACACACACACACACACAAACACACACTCACACATATACACACACACACACACACACACACACACACACACACACACACACGAATCACTAAGGAATCATTCAAGACTCTGTATACCATATACGTCAGGCCCATACTGGAGTATGCAGCACCGGTTTGGAACCCACACCTGGTCAAGCACGTCAAGAAATTAGAGAAAGTGCAAAGGTTTGCAACAAGACTAGTCCCAGAGCTAAGGGGATTGTCCTACGAAGAAAGGTTAAGGGAAATCGGCCTGACGACACTAGAGGACAGGAGGGTTAGGGGAGACATGATAACGACATATAAAATACTGCGAGGAATAGATAAGGTGGACAGAGACAAGATGTTCCAGAGAGGGGACACAGAAACAAGGGGTCATAATTGGAAGTTGAAGACTCCTATGAGTCAAAGGGATGTTAGGAAGTATTTCTTCAGTCATAGAGTTGTCAGGAAGTGGAATAGCTTAGAAAGCGACATAGTGGAGGCAGGAACCATACATAGTTTTAAGACTAGGTTTGATAAAGCTCATGGAGCAGGGAGAGAGAGGACCTAGTAGCAATCAGTGAAGAGGCGGGGCCAGGAGCTATGACTCGACCCCTGCAACCACAAATAGGTGAGTACAAATAGGTGAGTACACACACACTCACACACACTCACACACGCACACACACACACACACACAGGGAAACAAACAAAATTCGCTCAGTAAACTAAAACACAAACATCTTTTAGAAAACACCACCATGAATGGGGCAAAAAATGACTGCCCTGTTCTAAAGGAAATGATAATTTTAGGTGGTAGGGAAATGTCAGGGTCTAAATTGAGAGACAGGGGTAGGAACCACATTAGAGAAGTTATGTCTGCTAACTTTAACAATATAAGTTAGGCTTGCAGAGCAGTGTCGGCGCCTGACTCTACACCAGGTAGCTAATACCACCTCACTCACCATTGCCTTGGACGTCGTAGAAACCTTTCCTTCCCATGATTCCTTCAGTCTCTTTTATCCCAATCAGGACGTTTTTATTACAACCGACACTTAAAACAGCGCCGCACTAGACTGTCACTGACGAACACTACCACTTCTCAAAGCCTCCGTTGGGGGGATATTAAGAGTGAAACTTCCCCCTCCCCCTGTTGCTTATCCCAACTGATGTATGCTTCTCAGTAAGAGTAGGATAAGTCACAGGACCAGCGTTAAACACACCCACCACCGCTCACTGCCACACAGTCACTGCCTCCACCTCACACTACTCGCCATCCCAACGTCCCACGTTGCCAACCTATCTTATTCACTCTGGCAGATTTAAAACCCCCCAAAAAAAGTCTGAGTGAAAGTCAAGTATAAGACTCCTACCATACAGTACCATTCTCGAAGGACCTTAGCATCCTAAATTAAAAATAAATAGAATATAACTCGATTACAAAGATATGATGCGGGGTTGCATCAGCTGAGAGAGGGTAGTAGGCTACCCACCCACCAGCTGTACTGAGAGTAAATTTCTCTTACCACAATGGGTTTACGAAGCTACTCAGTACAAACACTGAGAAAGCTATCGTAGAATCTCAAATGGGGGATTGTCCTAGTCAGAGAAATACGAAAATGTGATCAGGATGGCTTGTGTGTATGATGTGTGTGGATCAAGACACTTATGTCTGGAATAATTGATTCATTGGTTGTATCAAGGATCAGATACGTGGTGACTTCTAGTGACCTACGTCACTCACCCTTCCCATCACTCACACTCAATCACTCACCCCAACCATCACTCAACCTGCACCACTCATTCTCTACTACCCACTCCATCACCCACTCACTCCCCAACACCCACTCTCCACCACCCACTCACTCCCCAACACCCACTCTCCACCACCCACTCTCCACCACTCACTCTCCACCACCCACTCTCCACCACCCACTCTCCACCACCCACTCTCCACCACTCACTCTCCAACACTTCCACAAACTCCAAACTTCGAGGCAGTCTACGCCAAAAGACGATTAACAAAAGGAAAAGTGATAATGGTCCTTAAGTCTTGCGTATCTAAGGGCGAAAACTGCGTGCATGTTAAGGACGCCAAAGAGGGCGTGTGAACATAAAATCACGTGCAGGGGCAGCAGGGGACGTGTAGGGGCAGCAGGGAACGTGTAGGGGCAGCAGGGAACGTGTAGGGGCAGCAGGAGACGTGCAGGGACAGCAGGGGACGTTTAGGGGCAGCAGGACACGTTTTGGGGCAGCAGGGGACGTGCAGTGGCAGCAGGGGACGTGCAGGGGACGTGTAGGGGCAGCAGGGGACGTTTAGGGGCAGCAAGGGACGTGTAGGGGCAGCATTCTTTAATTAAAATTTAATACCTTAACAGAAGTAACATATGTGCACAAATATCTGCAGAGATTACAGGTGTTGCAGAGATCACAGGTGTTGCAGAGATCACAGGTGTTGCAGAGATCACAGGTGTTGCAGAGATCAAAGTAAAGACACTTAAGTGTTGCATAATCATCTCAGTCATCAACCTGTATTTTTGTTTAAACCATTTATATAATAATGTAAAAATGTGAATGTAGCTGTGGTGCATACACCGGGCTGACACTTGCTGACACCAACAGCCTGATTAACCAGGCCGATGGGGGGAGGTGATAACCTCCGGAAGCAGATACAGGTAGGCAAGTTGTCAGAACTTAATACCAGAGGTGGTTATAAAAAAAGTACAGCATCAACAACCAAATACGCAGAAAGTAAATTTTGTGAACGAAAAAAAGATACCTGGAGGATCAGGGCCTGATCAACCAGGCTGTTACTGTTGGTCGCACGCATACCGACGTACGAACCATAGTCCGGCTGGACAGGTACTGACTTTAGGTGCCTGTCCAGCTCCCTCTTGAAGACAGCCGGGGGTCTATGCGAGAGAAAATATATTGAGAGGATGAGAGATGAGGAGGAGGAGGATTCAGAGAGTGAAATATGGAAAGTCTTGGCGTTAGCCTCGGGTTTGGAGGAGAGGGATCTGCAGGAGTATTTGGAGAAGATACACAATAGCACTGCAAAGAGCATATATCTCCGGTCAAGAGGGGAAGGTGGTGCCTTGATCCTGGTGAAGGATTCAAGAATACAAGAACAACACAAGAATGTAGGAACACTGCAGTAGGCCTACTGGCCCATGCTAGAGAAGTCCAACTTACACCCACTTACGTACCTGTCCAACTTCGTTTTAGAGCAATGCACGGCCCTTGTCCCGAGGAATTATAGCTACCTTCTCCACAATGGATCGAACCTGATTACTTCTCATTCATTAGTAATACTATCTTACACTACTGATAAGATGGTGAAAAACATATGCAACATATTTATTATTATTATTATTATTATTATTATTATTATTATTATTGACTGAAGGATCTCTGTTAAGTGATTGCCTGATTTATTTCTTCTAACTTTTCAATTATCTTTCACTCATAACTCGAGAACTCCTCATCCTACTGGAGTCAAATTTCTAACTCTTGTGTAGGGTAACGAGGACCAGCTTCTAACAACAACTAGCATGTGCAGGTGACCATAGTTACTGACCCCCATAGGTTGGTCACATATTTCTGCTAGTGGATTTGGGTTTGAGAGGAACGTGCCTAGTATGGGCCAGTAGGCCTGGTGCAGTGCTCCTCCTTATGTTCTAATGTGTCTTAGTCACCAGAAACCCCTCTGCTCGACCTATCGTCGCTATTTCTTTTATTTTTACTTATTTGGTTAAATATATAATTTAATACGTGTATGTAACCTTACCCTAAAATCCCGGGTAACTGGAACAATTGTTACCTTGGTGAGAATTTACACCTAAACAGCTCAGTTAATTTACCTGATGTCAAGTCTTAGCAGTAGTGAGGAAGAGGAGGGTTTAGTGTCAAGTGCAGCCATAGTCTGACAGACCTGTGATCGATCTGACAGCCATGTCAGAGACCAGACTTCCCTCTTGACCTCCAGGGCAGGGCAACGCCAGGTTAGAGGAAACAGCCTTGGGAACGACGCCCCTGGCTAGGCACTAGTGGCCCATTCACACGCACCTTCACCATCTATCACTGCTCATGATGGGAGGTAGAAGGCAGCAGATGGTGCAAGGTAGTTGGGAAAGAGAGAGAGGTGGGTAGGTAGCTTTGAAAATGGGTTGGACAGGTAAACGAGTGAAAATGTCTGGGTGAGAGGAGAACCTGCCTAAGAAATGGTATAGTGACACCGACACGATGTGGAAAAAGACACTTGTGTACAGTAAGTGTCTTTTGCCACACACACACAACCTGCCTAGCATGAGACACTTTAACCTCAACAAGGAATCAGGTCAACATCACACACTACTCCTAACATATTTCCCTTCACCGTCACTGCTTAAGAGAAAGTCATATTACAAACACAAACTACAACACTCCACTGACATTCCCCAGGTAAGAGAGCTGCAGGACAGGTAGCACACCACTCCCTTAATTAGCCGCTGACCTCGGTACCGTGACAATGACCTAGGGATGAGGTGAGGTCACTAGTGTTGCCTGTCACTGCTACTCATTGCACACGGCAAAACAGCAACATAAAAAAGGACATAAAAGGTACACAATACATATTGCAGCTGAGTTGCAGTGACCTTGACGAGAACAGGAAACCCCCGAGGCTGGCGTAGACAACCCCTCCTCCTCCTCCAACACCCTGAAAACACCCCACAGCCCCCTACACCCACCCAAAACCCATAACACCACCCCAAACCCGGATCACGAACCCAACTACTCTACACCTTCACTTATACCCTACAAGTGACACTGACGTCCACTCACATCAACGTCACAGATGACACCTGACGTATTAGCTTCTTCACTCACCCGTATGTAATGTCCGGTCGCTTTACATAAGAACATAATAAAGAAGGAGCACTGCAGCAGACCTACTGACCCATTCTAGGCAGTTATAAAGGTAATGTGATCAGTCCATCAACCTTGGAGAAAAAGTATTTGGGGTGGTCAGTCCCTCAGCCTGGAGAAGAGTTCAGCTCCATCTGAACTCTTCCCTAGGCAGAGGGACTGCAATCTTTGTAGCAATATTTGCAATCTGCAAAGATTGCTACATCATTTATTTGATTCTCATTCGATAAGCAGTGCCTAAACACAAGGCTTCCACTGAAATGAGATAATAATAATAATAATAATAATAATAATAATAATAATAATAACAATCCAAGAACCATCAAGTTATGAATGCTGAGTGACTGACTTACCCAACCATGTGGTCTGAGTGACTGGCTTACCCAACCATGTGGTCTGAGTGACTGGCTTACCCAACCATGTGGTCTGAGTGACTGACTTACCCAACCATGTGGTCTGAGTGACTGCTTACCCAACCATGTGGTCTGAGTGACTGACTTACCCAACCATGTGGTCTGAGTGACTGGCTTACCCAACCATGTGGTCTGAGTGACTGACTTACCCAACCATGTGGTCTGAGTGACTGACTTACCCAACCATGTGGTCTGAGTGACTGGCTTACCCAACCATGTGGTCTGAGTGACTGGCTTACCCAACCATGTGGTCTGAGTGACTGGCTTACCCAACCATGTGGTCTGAAATTGCCCAACAAAGGGGACGTAATTGTTGAAGCCACTGCCGGGTAAGCTACTCTTCCCCGCCTCTTGTGATCTCTGTAGTGTTGGGTTACTATGTATTGTTGTCTTGTGGGCGGTGGGCGGCGGGTTCTTGGTACGGGGCGACGGGTGGTGGGAATTTGGGTGGCAGACGATTCGAAGTTTCGCATAAGGACCTGGAAATAAATGGTATAAAATACCGACACAATGGAAAAATAAACACATAAGCAGTATAATGTGATCCTTTATTGACAACGTTTCGCCCACGCAGTGCTTATCGAGTCACATACATGTATGTGACTCGATAAAGCCTGCGTGGAATTGTCAAAGGATCATTACTGCTTATGTGTTTATTTTGCATAAGACCTACCTTGTATGGGCCAGTAGGCCTTCTGCAGTATTCCTCCATTCTAATGTTCTAAATGTGGTTGCTGGGGTCGAGTCTCAGCTCCTGGCCCCGCTCTTCGCCGGCCGCTACTGAGTACACACCCTCCTGGCTTCAAGTCTTTGTTTAGGCCAGTAGGCCTACTTATGTACCTCTTCTTAAAGCTATGTATGGATTCTGCCTCTAAACTTCTACTTACCAGGTCTTTCCACCTCATAATCACTCGTAAGGCTAAAGAAATACTTCCTGAAATCCTCGTGAGTTATCTGTTTTCAACTTCCAGATGTACCCTCGTCTCCATGTTTCTCGTCTAACAATCAAAAGCTGGTTCCAGCATTTCGAGTACTGAAGTGTAAATAACAACAGAGGAGCATCAGTTGAAGTGGCTGTAGTAGAATGAGAGGAACATTGTCGATAAAGTAACATGAAGATACAGAGGAAGACGAGCTGTTGCAGGAAACACTTTAGTTCAGTGTTAGCTTAAGTAAGCTGTACACAGGACGTGGTGTTGATGTTTTGTGTGTCAGTATAAATGGGTATATGGTTCTCCTGAATAGGAACAGAGGGGTGTTAATGTTGCAGTTTTATAACTGTAGTGTAAGCACGTCTCCGGCAAGACAGTGATGGAGTGAATGATGATGAAAGTTTTCCTTTTTTCGGGCCACCCTGCCTTGGTGTGGAACTGTCAAAGTGTTAATAAATAAATAATAAATGGTTCTCCTCAAGAAGGACTGAGTCACACGATGACTAGGTCAATGGAAATAAGTCACTGTCTGACCTTTTCTGGGTTATCCTGGGTTCTCTACACACATGCTGCTATGTATGATAATCTATGTAACTGTATTTGTGTATACCTGAATAAACTTACTCATCTCACCAAGACCTTACACCTTACGAGTCCACAACGTAAAAAAACAATATTACAGCATAACAGGGTGACGACAGATGCCCCTTTGCATCTGTCACTACCACACCACCCAGCACCTGTCCTCACACTGTCACTACCACACCACCCAGCACCTGTCCTCACACTCTGTCACTACCACACCACCCAGCACCTGTCCTCACACTGTCACTACCACACCACCCAGCACCTGTCCTCACACTGTCACTACCACACCACCCAGCACCTGTCCTCACACTGTCACTACCATACCACCAAGCACCTGTCCTCACACTGTCACTACCACACCACCCAGCATCTGTCCTCACACTGTCACTACCATACCACCCAGCACCTGTCCTCACACTGTCACTACCATACCACCCAGCATCTGTCCTCACACTGTCACTACCACACCACCCAGCACCTATCCTCACACTGTCACTACCACACCACCCAGCACCTGTCCTCACACTGTCACTACCATACCACCAAGCACCTGTCCTCACACTGTCACTACCACACCACCCAGCACCTGTCCTCACACTGTCACTACCATACCACCAAGCACCTGTCCTCACACTGTCACTACCATACCACCAAGCACCTGTCCTCACACTGTCACTACCACACCACCCAGCACCTGTCCTCACACTGTCACTACCATACCACCAAGCACCTGTCCTCACACTGTCACTACCACACCACCCAGCACCTGTCCTCACACTGTCACTACCACACCACCCAGCACCTGTCCTCACACTGTCACTACCACACCACCCAGCACCTGTCCTCACACTGTCACTACCACACCACCAAGCACCTGTCCTCACACTGTCACTACTATACCACCAGCACCTGTCCTCACACTGTCACTACCACACCACCCAGCACTGTCCTCACACTGTCACTACCATACCACCAGCATCTGTCCTCACACTGTCACTACCACACCACCCAGCACCTATCCTCACACTGTCACTACCACACCACCCAGCATCTGTCCTCCACTGTCACTACCAACCACCCAGCATCTTCCTCACACTGTCACTACACACCACCAGCATCTATCCTCACACTGTCACTACCACACCACCCAGCATCTATCCTCACACTGTCACTACCACACCACCCAGCATCTATCCTCACACTGTCACTACCACACCACCCAGCACTTCCTCACTGTCACTCCACACACCAGCATCTTCCTCACACTGTCACTACCACACCACCCAGCATCTGTCCTCACACTGTCACTACCAACCACCCACACCTGTCCTCACACTGTCACTACCACACCACCCAGCATCTGTCCTCACACTGTCACTACCACACCACCAAGCATCTGTCCTCACACTGTCACTACCACACCACCCAGCACCTGTCCTCACACTGTCACTACCATACCACCCAGCATCTGTCCTCACACTGTCACTACCACACCACCAAGCACCTATCCTCACACTGTCACTACCACACCACCCAGCATCTGTCCTCACACTGTCACTACCACACCACCCAGCATCTATCCTCACACTGTCACTACCATACCACCCAGCACCTGTCCTCACACTGTCACTACCACACCACCCAGCACCTATCCTCACACTGTCACTACCACACCACCCAGCATCTGTCCTCACACTGTCACTACCACACCACCCAGCATCTATCCTCACACTGTCACTACCACACCACCCAGCATCTGTCCTCACACTGTCACTACCACACCACCCAGCACCTGTCCTCACACTGTCACTACCAACCACCCAGCATCTGTCCTCACACTGTCACTACACACCACCAGCATCTGTCCTCACACTGTCACTACCACACCACCCAGCACTTCCCACTGTCACTACCATCCACCAGCATCTGTCTCCACTGTCACTACCACACCCAAGCACCTGTCTCACACTGTCACTACCACACTCACCAGCACCTATCTCACTGTCACTACTACACACCAGCATCTGTCCTCACACTGTCACTACCACACACCAGCATCTATCCTCACACTGTCACTACCACACCACCAAGCATCTGTCCTCACACTGTCACTACCACACCACCCAGCACCTGTCCTCACACTGTCACTACCACACCACCCAGCACCTGTCCTCACACTGTCACTACCACACCACCCAGCATCTGTCCTCACACTGTCACTACCACACCACCCAGCATCTGTCCTCACACTGTCACTACCACACCACCCAGCATCTGTCCTCACACTGTCACTACCACACCACCCAGCATCTGTCCTCACACTGTCACTACCACACCACCCAGCATCTGTCCTCACACTCTGTGATGGAATACGCGAGTTGTAGACCCCAGACCGTGAAAGATGTTAGTGTTATAAGTCACGTCTTCATGTCTTCATCCTGTCCGTATTATATACCAGTCATGTACAAGTCATGTCTTCGTTTGAATCACGTGAGAGAGAGAGCGAGAGCGAGAGAGAGAGAGAGAGAGAGAGAGAGAGAGAGAGAGAGAGAGAGAGAGAGAGAAGAGCTGTAGCAGGTACTGTACTTTTAAACAACTCTACCCACTTCAACATTAAGACCCTAGGACCCTACAAAGGTCTTAGGATAAAGTCCATGGTGGACAGTAAGGTCCTCACAAATATAAAAGGCCACAACCTGCATATTATCTTATATTCGGTAGGAATATACCGTCACTGAACTACCTACCTGGTGTAAGGGGTCTTGACTCAAGAAACTGTTGATATCGTTCTTTCCCTTGGATCAAATCTGATTACGTCCCATTTACCCCCCAGGAGCTGAATGACACTTGTGGGTTTAGCGCTTCCCAATCAATAGCCTCACCTTTACCTTTGATATACCTTTGAAGAGTTTAGAAAGTATCTACTCTCTGAGCCCGGCCATGGGCCAGGCTCGTCTGGTGCTTGCCTGGTCAACCAGGCTGTTGCTGCTGGAGGCCCGCTGCCCCACATATCCATCACAGCCTGGTTGATCTGGCACCCGATGAAGATACTTGTCCAGTTTCCTCTTGGAGGCTTCTACACTGGTTCCAGCCGTGTTTCGGATATCTTCTGGTAAGATGTTGAATAGTCTGGGACCCCGGATGTTAATACAGTGCTCCCGTATTGTCCCCACCGCACCCCTGCTCCTCACTGGGTTTATTTTACACTTTCTCCCATATCTCTCACTCCAGTATGTTGTTATGGCAGTGTGCAGATTTGGGACCAGGCCCTCAAGTACTTTCCAAGTATATATTATCATGTATCTCTCTCTCCTCCGCTCCAATAAGTACATGTTCAAGACTTGAAGGCGTTCCCAATAATTTAGATGTTTCATTGCCTCAATGTGAGCCGTAAACGATCTCTGAATTTGTTCCAGCTCTGATATTTATCCTGCCCTGAACGGGCCGTCAGCACTGAGCAGTATTCTAAGTGAGGGAGCACTAGCGATTTGAAGAGTGTCACCATCGGCATTATTTACATTATAATATCAAGATCATACAATATACTCGTAGATATAATATCAAATATACAGATATACTCAGTACAATATACTGATATATCAATCATCAAGATCATAACAATATAGTCATGCAACACACAATATCAAGGTCATGCAACACACACAATATCAAGGTCATACAACACACACAATATCAAGGACATACAACAAACAATATCAAGGTCATACAACACAATATCAAGGTCATACAACACAATATCAAGGTCATACAACACAATATCAAGGTCATACAACACAATATCAAGATCATACAACACAATATCAAGGTTATACAACACACACAATATCAAGGACATACAACAAATATACAGGTCATACAACACACAATATCAAGGACATACAACAAACATTACCAAGGTCATACAACACAATATCAAGGTCATACAACACAATATCAATGCCATACAACACACAATATCAAGGTCATACAACACACAATACCAAGGTCATACAACACAATATCAAGGCCATACAACACACAATATCAAGGTTATACAACACACAGTATCAAGGTCATACAGCACAATACCAAGGTCATACAACACAATATCAAGGTCATACAACACACAATACCAAGGTCATACAACACAATATCAAGGCCATACAACACACAATATCAAGGTTATACAACACAATATCAAGGTCATACAACACACAATATTAAGGTCATACAACACACAATATCAAGGTCATACAACACACTGGAATATGAAGGAGAGCAACTTAAAACTCATCTTAAAACTTACCTTTAATCTTCCTTAGGACAGCTTGACAAACAAAACAAACAGCATTAAAACACGCCACACAGCTCAACTCAATGGAGGGGAAATCAAGCAACACATCACTTGTACTTAAGTAATACAAATAAATCAACACAGCTTTATCAAATAAAGTTTACCAGCAGATTTAGTTAAGTTTAACGTCCTTAAAAGGCTCTTTATAAGCATCAATAAGCGTGTGCAAAATAAAAGCAGACCATATACAATATACGTACGTGGACCCCCGGATTTCGTCAATAATTCGTTCCAGAATGCTGTTCGAGTGCCGTTACCGAACGAATTTGCTCCCATAAGGAATAATGTAAATTAGATTAGTCCGTTTAGACCCCCAAAAATACACTTACATAATTGTTCGAGTTGGGAGCAGTACGAAATCCGGGGTAACACTGTAATTAAAGATAGCATTTTATTGCTGGTGTCAGTAAAGTACTGCCCCAAGCAAGCCAAATAAATATATACATTAGATAAATAAATTGTTGTTGTTGGGTATAACAAGTGGGAGTAATTTAGCAATAACAGAATCATTAGTGGTTATAACATTAGTTTAAAAAAACAAAGAGTAGCATTAACAGCATTATTAAAATAATAGATGCAGAGGAGTGAAGTTACAGCAACAGATAAAGCAACAGCAGAACCGAGTAGCGGAGAGGTGTTGCAATTGCAGCGAGAAATGCAACAGCAGAAATGTTAAAAGAGGAGGAGGATGGGGGGGGGGGGGTTGGAGGAAAGAGGGACAGTTGTAGCAGTAGTGTTGGTAACAGCAGAAATGACACTACTAATAACACTAGCGCCTGTGTTACTAGCGGCAATTCTACAAGCTGACGTCAAGATCAAGCTGACGTCAAGATCACGCTGACGTCAAGATCAAGCTGACGTCAAGATCACGCTGACGTCAAGATCACGCTGACATCAAGATTAAGCTGACGTCAAGATCAAGCTGACGTCAAGATCAAGCTGACGTCAAGATCACGCTGACGTCAAGATCAAGCTGACGTCAAGATCACGCTGACGTCAAGATCAAGCTGACGTCAAGATCACGCTGACGTCAAGATCAAGATGACGTCAAGATTAAGCTGACGTCAAGATCAAGCTGACGTCAAGATCACGCTGACGTCAAGATCACGCTGACGTCAAGATCACGCTGACGTCAAGATCACGCTGACGTCAAGATCAAGATGACATCAAGATTAAGCTGATGTCAAGATCAAGCTGACGTCAAGATCACGCTGACGTCAAGATCACGCTGACGTCAAGATCAAGCTGACGTCAAGATCAAGCTGATGTCAAGATCAAGCTGACGTCAAGATCAAGATGACATCAAGATCAAGCTGACGTCAAGATCAAGCTGACGTCAAGATCAAGCTGATGTCAAGATCACGCTGACGTCAAGATCAAGCTGACGTCAAGATCAAGCTGACGTCAAGATCAAGCTGACGTCAAGATCAAGCTGACGTCAAGATCAAGCTGATGTCAAGATCAAGCTGACGTCAAGATCAAGCTGACGTCAAGATTAAGCTGACGTCAATATCACGCTGACGTCAAGATCTAAGTAGTGTGTGGTGTAAATGATTTAGAAAAACCGATAAGTGATAAGTTGAAGACTGAGACACTTGTGTAACATTTGAGAATCTTTATTGAGGAAACGTTTCGCCAGGGAGTGGCTTCATCAGTCCAATACAGAGAAGACCAGTGGAAGATAAGGAGGAGAATAAGGTAATCAGTCCCTCAACCTGGAGTCGATATGTTCATCAATCTTGACTGTTGGACTGTACACATCAATTCCAGGCTAAGGGACTGACTACCTCATTCTCCTCCTCATCTTCCACCGTTCTTCTTTGTATTGGACTGAAGAAGCCACTGGCTGCCGAAGCGTTTCTTCAATAAGAACACAAGAAAGAGTCCCAGATGTTGCACAAGTCTCTCATTCTTCAGCTAACTAGTATTATTAGTAACAACTCATCTTCAACATTTTTAAGAGGCGTTTACACGACTGTTCTTGGAGTAACCATGATTCACACTCCTCCTACACACACATCTGAAGTGAAAGAATTTCTGACATCTCTTATATACTTAGTGTTTCTTCTTCTGCTTCCCTCATGCATCCATATCCTTCACAAAAAGGTCTGCATCACACACGCTACACGTATTCCAGTTCTCTTTAGACCTCCCTACAGATAGGTATTTAAACAACAATACAAACGCTCTCTCTCCCAACTAACCCACACACTAGAGATGTTTTGGTCAGTCCTGGACCACTGTAAAGTCCGTCAAGTTATATTTTGAATCTGTTGGGCAAGTTGTGAATTGTGTATCCAAGACCCACGTATGCAACTTTCTTAGGGAGACATTACGTCACTGGTGAGCGAAACATCGCGCAAATTTCTCCCTTATTGCCTTCCAGGTTAGTAAGTGTGTTGTGTCATTATACGTGTGAAGAACGGATTTATGCACTGGGCACTGTGACTTGCATTCTTCGAAGTTCCTTTCCAGTCTATGTTATATCCATCTCTTCCATCTTTCTCTACTTCAATATATATACTGGTTCTTCTAAAAGTAACCATCCTGAAAAAGCTCCAAGCTAATTCATCTCCTAGCCACTACACTACATTATATCAACACTTAGCTTCCTCTCAGTCACATTCTAACATGCACACAACACACACACACGTCCCAGGAACAATATTTTCTCCCACTGCTTCCACAAACAAGCCACAAAGGAACCTCATAAGGTTAAATCTGACCTAGCCACGGGACTCAAGGCGTTATCTGAGTCCAGGACGCCGTCGGCTGAATCAATTACTTTGTACAGCTACTTACGCTACACTGGGACACCGATGGTTGTACCACTCGTGTCTAGTACAGCTATCTACGCTAAACTGGGACACCGGTGGTTGTACCACTCGTGTCTAGTGCAGCTACCTACGCTACACTGGGACACCGATGGTTGTACCACTCGTGTCTAGTACAGCTACCTACGCTACACTGGGACACCGATGGTTGTACCACTCGTGTCTAGTGCAGCTACCTACGCTACACTGGGACACCGATGGTTGTACCACTCGTGTCTAGTACAGCTACCTACGCTACACTGGGACACCGATGGTTGTACCACTCGTGTCTAGTACAGCTACCTACGCTACACTGGGACACCGATGGTTGTACCACTCGTGTCTAGTACAGCTACCTACGCTACACACAATAATAGCCATGAGGTAGCATCTGTTGTAATTGTAATCAGATCAGCATCGAGCATAAAGAGAAGAATCGAGAATAAGGAGGAGAATTAGAAACCACACTGGGAATGGATAACCATAATCCCACAAGAGACAACAGGAGCAGCAGAGTAAGTTATAACACAGGAAGCAGCCGCAGCAGCAGCAGTAGTAAGTTAGTATCACACATAAGCAGATTGTATTGACCTAACTTACCTTTCTCATGGCCAGCGACAAGTTCACCAGTTTGATTACGTTATTATGCTACGCTAAACACTTCGTTAGTTTGAAACCTTTATGTTGACGCGTAATGCATTAGTTTCAACCTGTTAGACCTGCTGCTTATACTCTTAAAGAAAATAATATGACAACCAAAAAAAATTACCAACACAAATAATACAAAAGATGAACAGGACGTAATTTAGAGATACCCCTTGATGATTATTTTTTTTATTTAAATTACAAAGAAAAAGTCTGGATTTGAAATTACAATTTGTTTAAAGCTAAGTGAAGCGCTACATGTTGGAGGTGTGAGCACCATCTATGACCAATTCTGAAACCACTCGGGAA
Organism: Cherax destructor; assembly: GCA_009830355.1. Classification (NCBI taxonomy): domain Eukaryota; kingdom Metazoa; phylum Arthropoda; class Malacostraca; order Decapoda; family Parastacidae; genus Cherax; species Cherax destructor. The sequence continues at coordinate 191,765 of WNWK01002366.1, forward strand.
AACCTGTGTTTCTCACAACTATCCTCAAACCTCATGAGTCCGTAACCAGACTCGTCCCAGGATGTTGACTGTGGAGAGCAAAGAAACTGTACCAAATGACTCTGGATGAGACGATGACTGAAGTATATTTGATATACCTTTGATGAGTTCCGAGAGTCTTTCTATTACCCGGATCCCGGCCATGGGCCAGGCTCGTCTGGTGTTTGCCTGTTCAACCAGCTGTTGCTTCTGGTGGTCCGCTGACTCACATATCCATCACAGCCTGGTTGATCTGGCACCTGAAAAAATCTGTAAATTTACCCGTAGACACCTCCCAGAGGGTCACTGCCCCCATGACCAGAACCCAGACTAGACCTCCCGGTTGAAGGCCTGATCAATCAGGCTATTTTTGCTGACCACCAGCAGTTCAACACTGACACCACCGCTTGCTGCTCAGGAAATGACTAAGAGAACTGTGTCTTGAGGAATAAAGCTTTTCACCGTAGTAGCCTCCGATTTTACTGTGTTCACTATTACATTTCGTGTTCTATTTGTTAGAAAGTTATTCCCTTTATATTCATTTCGTGCACTACTGTGCCTCAACCAGACTTGTCTGCGATTATTGCAAAGTTAGTTAATATGTAGTTGTCTTGCAGCGCAACCAAACTCATGTTGCACTGATCCAGCAGTTGCAAGAGGCAGGAGCGACCTGCCTCTCGCTCCTTGTTACCCTGCCTCGCGACCCTTGTTACCCTGCCTCGCGACCCTTGTTACCCTGCCTCGCGACCCTTGTTACCCTGCCTCGCGACCCTTGTTACCCTGCCTCTCGCTCCTTGTTACCCTGCCTCTCGCTCCTTGTTACCCTGCCTCTCGCTCCTTGTTACCCTGCCTCTCGCTCCTTGTTACCCTGCCTCTCGCTCCTTGTTACCCTGCCTCGCGACCCTTGTTACCCTGCCTCTCGCTCCTTGTTACCCTGCCTCTCGCTCCTTGTTACCCTGCCTCTCGCTCCTTGTTACCCTGCCTCGCGACCCTTGTTACCCTGCCTCTCGCTCCTTGTTACCCTGCCTCGCGACCCTTGTTACCCTGCCTCTCGCTCCTTGTTACCCTGCCTCGCGACCCTTGTTACCCTGCCTCGCGACCCTTGTTACCCTGGGTTGTCTAACTGTTGTCAATTGTTACTTTTTAAAACTCAGTGATACTGGTTGTTAGTTTGTTTGCGGTTGTTTTGTGGAGTGGGACTATGGCACTGATTTTTAATGACTGTGGAATGATGTGATAGTTTTTTTTTTTTGTAGTTCTTGGTGGATATGAACTGTCATGAACCTGGGCATGAACCTGGGCACTAGGCAGACCGGATGGGCATACTGCCAATGGCTTTTGTTTTCGAAGATGAGTGGAACAAAAGTTTTGTTAAAAATTATTACAACAGATAAATTACGTCGACAGAGTTTTCAGTTTGATTCATGAATAATTAATTTGCGATGTTAATCTTTATTCCGAATAATGTCTCACTGAACATAGAGTCAAATTGTGACTTCAGCGTGACCTACAACAGTCCTGAATTGTGACTTCAGCGTGACCTACAACAGACCTGAATTGTGACTTCAGCGTGACCTACAACAGACCTGAATTGTGACTTCAGCGTGACCTACAATAGTCCTGAATTGTGACTTCAGCGTGACCTACAACAGTCCTGAATTGTGACTTCAGCGTGACCTACAACAGACCTGAATTGTGACTTCAGCGTGACCTACAACATACCTGAATTGTTACTTCAGCGTGACCTACAACAGTCCTGAATTGTGACTTCAGCGTGACCTACAACAGACCTGAATTGTGACTTCAGCGTGACCTACAACAGACCTGAATTGTGACTTCAGCGTGACCTACAACAGACCTGAATTGTGACTTCAGCGTGACCTACAACAGACCTGAATTGTGACTTCAGCCTGACCTACAACAGACCTGAATTGTGACTTCAGCGTGACCTACAACAGTCCTGAATTGTGAATTCAGCCTGACCTACAACAATCCTGAATTGTGACTTCAGCGTGACCTACAACAGACCTGAATTGTGACTTCAGCCTGACCTACAACAGACCTGAATTGTGACTTCAGCCTGACCTACAACAATCCTGAATTGTGACTTCAGCGTGACCTACAACATACCTGAATTGACTTCAGCCTGACCTACAACAGACCTGAATGGACTGACAGGGATGGATAGGGATAGACTGTTTAAAATACAAGGATCGGAAACATATATGACAGATTCACGAAATCGTAATGACACGATTGCAAACAAACCATACCACGGGTGGTGTTAGAACCCGCGATCAGAGTCTCAAAACTCCAGACCGCGGGTTCTAACCCCACTCGTGGTATGGTTTGATATATGACAGATGAAAACGCAGCTGGGACCCAGATAGTAATGACTGTGAAGTAGTAGAGATAACCTCCACAGCTATAAGAGTAGGTATGATAGTGCTTAAAAACCCAGTCAGTCAATAAACCTCCACAGCTATAAGAGTAGGTATGATAGTGCTTAAAAACCCTGTCAGTCAATAAACCTCCACAGCTATAAGAGTAGGTATGATAGTGCTTAAAAACCCAGTCAGTCAATAAACCTCCACAGCTATAAGAGTAGGTATGTTAGTGCTTAAAACCCAGTTCGTCAATAAAGTTTAAGAGGCGAAGCCAGGAGCCAAGGTTAGACCCCCAGCAAACACAAATCGGTGATCACACACAGTTGCTTTATATTTAAATTGCTGCCATGAAAGAGCATGACACTCAGGCCAGGAACTGTGTATATTTAAACACTGAATATTCAAATACACAATTCATGACTAATTTTATTTTTATCTGACTGTCTCCCCTCACATTATGGTTGGTAAATTGGGTTGAAAGCCTATCGACTACACGAGGGTCATTGAGGCTGCATATGGTAACTTATTACTCATTAGTCAAGAATACTTCAATCCCTAAAATACATGTGTTAGTTGTGTGTAGTAAGTGTATTTACTAGTTGTTTAAGGAACTTGTCGATAGATACTTGGCCTGTTATTGCGTGTGAGTGTATGCGTGTATAGTAGTAGTAGTAGTTCATGTGTGTACTCACCTATTTGTGGTTGTAAGGGTCGATTCACAGCTCCTGGCCCCGCCTCTTTGCTGGTCACTACTAGGTCCATTCTCTTCCTGCTCCAGGAGATTTGTCGTACTTCTTCTTAAAACTATGTATGGATCCAGCCTCCACTATATCACTCTCCAGCGTGTGTGTGTGTGTACTCACCTATATGTGGTTGGAGGGGTCGATTCACCCTAGGTAATCCTAGATAATGTATATAAGTTTATTCAGGTACAGGTACACATAAATGCAGTTACATAAATTATCATACATAGCAACATATGTGTAGATTACCTAGGATAACCCCCAAAAAAGTCAAAGTGGCTTATTTCCACTGGGGTCCTAATACATATATGTAATATCATCTGTGTGTCTTCCTGACCACTGAAAATGTCTTATGTATTGATTACCTTAATAAAACTTGCCAAGTAGAATCAATTAACTAATATTTTTATCCATTTTAGGTTAGTTTCCCAGAGAATGTTAACATTCTCTGAGATTTTAGAAAGAAAACGGAGTCACTTTATGGGTAACCTCAAGAATCAGTGTGTCAATCCCAGGGATAAGATAAGATTTGTTCGCATTTTTTCTATCCCAAGAAAGTTAGTGCGTCATCGAAGACTGTCTGTCATATTTTCAATGCGGTCCTTTAATCTTATTCCCCAGGATGTGACCCACACCAGCCCACTAACACCCAGGTACCTACTTACTGCTAGGTGAAGAGGGTTAGCAGGTGTAAGGTGACTAACACCAGGTGCCTACTTACTGCTAGCTAAAAGGGACAGCAAGTGTAAGGAAACATGCCCAACGTTTCCACCCGTGCCGGGGAATGAACTACGAACACTCAGTGTGTGAGGCAAGTGCGTTGTCAACCGAGCCACTAAGATAGGTTTTATTTAGGTTCTCTACATGTGGTTTTTCAGATTTTTGCATCTTTCTATAATAGATGCAATAAAGAATAAAAGTTACACTCATTCACTTATCCCTCGATTTGTTCTCTTTGGAACATAGCCAGGAAAGAAGATGCATAATATACACCTGGGAAAATTGTAGGATTTTTTTTTTATTAACAAATCGGCCGATTCCCACCAAGGCAGGGTGGCCCGAAAAAGAAAAACTTTCATCATCATTCACTCCATCACTGTCTTGCCAGAGGGGTGCTTTACAAAATTGTAGGACTGATCCCAAATCTGCAGAGATCACTCTCCATGAAATCAAAAGGATTGACAGACGGTGCAAAATACCCTAAATGAAAAGCAGGGGGTGCAATGAATACACTAAGAGATAACTTAGTAAGTGTAAAGGGAAGAAGATTTTTCAACACCTTCCATTCGGTGAGTTGTTTATAAACATCCTCCCTATTACAGATTAGATTTTGCCACCGAAGTGGCTAGTTTATTGTGCACTCCATATCCATCCTGTGGACGGTAGCGCAAAAGCATATGGATACACAAAAGGCCTAGGCACTAGGCCCCAACAGGGTTAACAATTGTACATTTGGATTTATATCTACATTTCACTTATCTGTTAGAAGCAAATTTAGGAAATTTGCTTAGTATAACTGGTATCTTATTTTCATTAATAAAATATCTTGACGTGTCACATAGGTTATTATACTGTCTATCTCTGTATTTCTCAATAAGCGGACAATTAAGCACATAGTGTTCAAGACAGTGACCATATGCCTGATCACAATTTGCATTTAGTTTGATCATCATCTGTGTCTCCCAAACTGCCAGAAGTACCTGTAGCCAAGCTTAAGCCTGGCCACTACAACAACAACAACATTACAGAAGGTAAGATACCAACAGAATCCAGGCTGTCTTCAAGAATCGATCTGTGGTATATATGTTGCGAGCTGCGTGCTGCTAGTATCAACAGCCTGGTTAATCTGGCAATCCACAGTGAGGCCTGATATAAGAGTTGTCCACAGGGGCGGAAACCCCTGAAATCGACTCCAGATAGACTCCATACAATGCTAAATTTACCTTAGTTAATGATGCAACCGTTTTCTTTGATATAAGTATGAAAGAAAATGGATATATTTCATGGTTGACTGAAGGACATTATATTGTAGCTAGGTATTTTTACTGTTGTTATGAAGGAATATATCCCTTTTCCAAATTTTAAATTTTATAAAGAGCTCTGTTTCCTTCTCTGGGTTCTGTTCATCAATTTGTTTTAATACAGGCACTTAATGCACTGCCTGCATTAAAACAAATTGATGAACAGAACCCAGATAAGGAAACAGCTCTTTATAAAATTTAAGGATTTGGAAAAGGCATACGATAGGGTAGATAGTTTTTATAAGGAGACTGAGACTCAGGTCAGGATGAGGGAGAGAACGGTTGTCTGTAACACAGTGTTTTTAGGAGATTGAAAAAAATAGTGGCAGAAGTTGATGGAGAGCCTTAAAAATATTTGTAAGTGAAACTTAATATAAACACGGGAAAGAGGAAGGTGCTCAAAGTGGATGTTTAAAGAACATAACATTACAGGCAAGAGTGCAAGTATGGAGGAAGTGTTTGTATTTAGATATTCGGGAAGGAATGCGTCAATAGACGAGTCTGTGAAAGATGAAGTGAAACACATAATAAGTGAGGAGAAACAACGTGTCAGGAGTGTTGAGGAGTCTCTGGAATTGGAGCAGAATGTCAATGAATACAAAAAAGGTAAATAAAAATGACAACGCTTTTGCATATGCGTGTGAAGCATGGAGGAGGCTGGAGGCAGTGTAGGTGTTATGTCCGAGCTCAGGGTCTAGTGTGAATAAAGAATAATAAAAAAAAAATACTGTGACTGGAACAATTCACCAAAAGGCCATACTTAGGAGAAGAACTTTACGACGACGTTTCGGTCGTCCTACCTAGACCATTATTAAGTCACAATGAGGCAAGAAAACTAATATATATACTCAGACGTTCTTTACTTTTCTCGCCTCAGTGTGACTTGACAATTGTCCAGGACGAATCAAAGCATCGTCATAAAGAGTCTAAGTGCTTGTTTGTTGGTGAACCTGGTTTGAACATTATGCAAATAATAAAAAAAGTGAGAAGCTAATGTAGTTGTATAAGGTGCGACTGAATTAATGGAAGGGTGGTTGCTGAGATGGTTCAGTCATAGGTTGGTTAAAAGCGAGTATGTGTCTGGGATGGATGGAAGCAGGTGTGACTGAGGGAAGAGTGGTTTCTCGGATTTAATATGCTACTGGAGTGTGAGCTGTGGCACTAATGATGGTAAATGTGTTTTCTCTTTTTTAGGCCACCCTTCCATGGTGGGAAACAACCAGTATTAAAATTAAAAAAAAGTGAAGTCAACAGAGAAAAATAGAGGTTTGTGTGATAAGGGTTGGATCTGAGAAGGACTTGCAAAGTATTGGGAAAGTAGGCCTAGTGCACTGTGTCTTCATTCTTTTGTTCCTATGAGAAGCCTAGTAGAGCACTTGACCAACGGAGTGGAGCCTACTACCTGGGAGGCTGATGGAGCTCCACCTGAGTGTGTGGTAATCAATAAACAATGCTTACACCTCCAGCGGCTCACTGCTGCCTCCGCTTCTCCCACCATGTCTCAGCTTTAAACGCACTCCTGACCTTCCTGACCCCAGCCCTGACCTCAGTACCGACTTCCTTGACCCCAATCCTGACCTTAGTACTGACCTCCCTAACCTCAGTCCTGGCCCCTGGCGTGGCCATGAACTCTCTGACTTCCCTGACCCTTCTTCTGACATTAGTCCTACCCCCCTGACCCCAATCATGACCCCTGACCCTGGCCCTGAATTTAGTCCCAGCCCTTGCCCTTTTTGACCAGTTCCTAGCCCCTACCGTCCACGAAATCGAATCTAAGCAAAAACTGATGCCTCCACACGCCTCTTCTCTTCCCACATAAATATCGTCTGACAATTATTTTGAACTTACTCTGACTTATGTATATTGTATATAGTTCCAACGTCAATATTTGTACTCTTAATTAAAGTGAAAATGCAACGAGGGTTTTTCTCTACAGGTAAACAAAAATAACAAGGTAACACAACGCTTCATTAAAAAAAAGGACGGACGGAAATTAAAAATAATATCTTTCATTAAAATTAGTCCCTTGTTTCTTATAGTCTAATTTTTTAATATGGTACAAATATAAAAAAAAATCTTTTAGGTTCTGCACACACATTTTCCACTCCGAAAATTTGTAAACAAAGCATTTTTTTTAAGTCTAATAAAGAAAATTTACTGCTTGAAACGACCATGAATAATTTAAGGAAGCTTAAGCACACGCACACACACACACACACACACACACACACACACACACACACACACACACACACACACACACACACACACTCAGATGAGTCAAAGGGATGTTAGGAAGTATTTCTTCAGCCATAGAGTAGTCAGGAAGTGGAACAGTCTAGGAAGTGATGTAGTGGAGGCAGGAACCATACATAGCTTTAAGACGAGGTATGATAAAGCTCATGGAGCAGGGAGAGAAGGGACCCAGTAGCGGTCAGTGAAGAGGCGGGGCCAGGAGCTGAGTCTCGACCCCTGCAACCACAATTAAGTGAGTACACACTCACACACACGTACAAACACACACGCTCGTGAAGTAAACACGTTGCAGAACAAGTGTTTTTTTTGGGTAAGCGTTTCGGCGTTTCCTTCACTCAGAGCGTTCTCACGTCAATGGTTCTCCCATCAGCGGATTCTCACGTCAGAGGTTCTCATATGAGAGGGTTCTTACCTTTAGTGTAAGTGGTTCCATTGGCCTGGTGAGAGAAGGGGTACTGGAGCCGGTCCCTCGGGAGAAGAGCCTCGCTCTCCGGGTACCGGTAGTTCTCGTAGCCCCGTACGCTTCCTTCCCGGTAGCCGGAGCCGCTACCGTCTGTGGTGTAGCCATCGCGGGGGTCCGAGTCCACGGAAGGCCGGTAGCCTCCCCGGTAGTCATAGTGGTAGTCCTCGGCGTTGCGGTAGCGGTGTCGGGGACTGGTGCCGTACCGCTGCTGACCAGTGAACTCCCGGTCGCTCCGACGGTAGTCCCGTGGCCCTGTCGAGTAGTCTCTAGCACCATCCTGATAGTCTCTAGCACCGTCGGGGTAGTCTCTAGCACCGTCGTAGTCCCTAGCACCGTCAGGGTAATCCCTAGCCCCACTCTGGTAGTCTCTGGGTCCGGTGTTCGCTCCTCTGGGGCTGTTCTGGCTACTATCTACCAATCCACTGTGGTAGGGGGGCGGGTCGTGTTGATATTCCTTTCCTAAACTATGATAGTCCCTAGGACCACTCTGGTAGTCCCTAGGACCGTTCTGGTAATCCCTTGGACCGTTCTGGTAGTCCCTGGGACCGTTCTCGTAGTCTCTGGGACCGTTCTGGTAGCCCAATGGACCGCTTTGATAGTCCCCACCACCTGTCGGATAGTCCACGGGTCCATTGAGGTATTCCCTGGATCTGCTTTGGAAGTCTCTAGTGCTCTGATAGTCTCTGTTGGCCCCGCGCATCGGATAGTCCCTAGTAGCAGTGGGATAGTTGTGATATTCTGGAGGGTAGTTGTACCGTGGAGGGTACGGCGGCTGTTGTTGCTGTTGTTGTTGCTGTTGTTGCAAGTACGAATGTTGGGAGCGCAAGTCGTCCTCTGGGTAGCGTCGGGCGTCGCTGAAGTAACTCATAGTGGAACTGATGCCCCGAGACTTCTTCATGCGTGTTGGGGCGCACGTCGCTGATTGTGGGTACGGGAGTGCGGGCTCCGTCCACCGTCGCCTAACTTCACCTCACCATTATCTGAAACAAAGAGACACCTCGTTAGCGGAGGGTGTAAAGTGTAATGACTACACGAGGGTTATTAAGGCTGCGTGTAAACCGGTGCACACATGCTGAAGAGACATACACCTCTCTCGGTGTATACACCCCTTGATACAGCTATACACAACCTACGCCTTATGACGTGCTGGCCTTTGAGCATAAAATATTTATTAATAATAAGTTTTAATTATACAGTTGTTCACCTGCCCGTTTCCCATTTCGGGTCGAAAAAAGTTTTTGTGTGTACAAACCACATTTACATTTGTGTGAGTGTATTCACTAATTATACACTTGTTTGTGTGTGTGTATACTCGCCACGTTGATCAATATGTTCAATCTTGAACATATTAAAAAAGGGTTATAATTGGAGAATAATGAAATAACTTTGACGAAGCCTTGATTAAGATATAACCTAATTAAAAGGTTCAAAAGTTTTGTATCTTGGTCAGTGTAATAAGGGAGCATATAAATGTCCTGGTCAATATGAGGGAGCATACAAATGTCCTGGTCAATAATATAAGGGAGCATACAAATGTCGTGGTCAATGATGTAGAGGAGCACATAGATTTAGTGGTCCATAACATGGGGGAATGTATAAAGTTTGAGAGGAAGCAGCTACAACCAAAACATTACAGAAGGCATTAAATGTGCTACATAAATTTAGGATGGACGAAATACAGAGGACTGCTGGTAATAAACGAAAGGCTAACACTACAGAGAGCATACGTTTATGGTGACGAGATGTATTAACTGGGTGTGGTGAGATGTATTAACTGGGTGTGGTGAGATGTATTAACTGGGTGTGATGAGATGTATTAACTGGGTGTGGTGAGATGTATTAACTGGGTGTGGTGAGATGTATTAACTGGGTGTGGTGAGATGTATTAACTGGGTGTGGTGAGATGTATTAACTGGGTGTGGTGAGATGTATTAACTGGGTGTGGTGAGATGTATTAACTGGGTGTGGTGAGATGTATTAACTGGGTGTGGTGAGATGTATTAACTGGGTGTGGTGAGATGTATTAACTGGGTGTGGTGAGATGTATTAACTGGGTGTGGTGAGATGTATTAACTGGTGTGGTGAGATGTATTAACTGGGTGTGGTGAGATGTATTAACTGGGTGTGGTGAGATGTATTAACTGGGTGTGGTGAGATGTATTAACTGGGTGTGGTGAGATATATTAACTGGGTGTGGTGAGATGTATTAACTGGGTGTGGTGAGATGTATAACTGGGTGTGGTGAGATGTATTAACTGGGTGTGGTGAGATGTATTAACTGGGTGTGGTGAGATGTATTAACTGGGTGTGGTGAGATGTATTAACTGGGTGTGGTGAGATGTATTAACTGGGTGTGGTGAGATGTATTAACTGGGTGTGGTGAGATGTATTAACTGGGTGTGGTGAGATGTATTAACTGGGTGTGGTGAGATGTATTAACTGGGTGTGGTGAGATGTATTAACTGGGTGTGGTGAGATGTATGGTGCACTAACATAGTTCTCTCTTGAGTTGTGTGAGGGATGAGATATTATTTTTGACCCAGTTTATGACCGAATACTGGTTGCACGAGCATAAACGTACCTGGTTTTAAACTGTGTATGGAATCTGGTCTGGGACTGGGCAGAGGAAGGGGTTGACCCGCCCCCCCTTCCTGTAAACTCTACTTACATCACCTCCTAATCTAGCTCATTTAATTTTCTCCACTATCCTGAGGCTAAATTAATACTTCTTGAAGTCTCTGTGTCTAACCTGAGAAATACGTTTCACCACCACTTCCTTCTTCCACGTCTTCTAATCCAGAATAGCAAGTTTCTGTCAACCCTGTCAGGACCTCTTACAAATACCTACGTCGTAATTATGTTTGTCCTTCATTTCTTCTCCAGTATCTCAGGTTAAGTTTCTTTCGTTTTTCTTCACAGTTCATTTTCCTAAGTTGTGGGACTACTCTCGTTGCATTATTATTATTATTATTATTATTATTATTATTATTATTATTATTATTATTATTATTATTATTATTATTATTATTATTATTATTATTATTATTATATCTTTATCAAGAATCCTTCCCTAGAATCACTACACATCCATGAAGAGAGAAAATAGATGTTGGACAACCTGTGATAACTGTCGAGAGGTATTGAACAATTTCTCTATGAGAGAACACACTGGCGTGCTCCTAGCGAGGGAGATATTAGTTTCCTAGGAAACTAGAGAGTGTGACAGGTATTACGAAAGGTCAGGTGTTACCGTGTACAACCATAATCCTATTTTGCCTAATGGTTTTTCATATTTTCCCGGCTTGAATTATGCAAGTGAAACACTGTTATGATGGGACGATGATGATGATGATAATGATGGTGAGGCTAAATATAATGATGGTTTAAAGTAATCGATACAGGGTAACCATTTACCAATTTTCTTCGTTAATATTTGATTGTGTTTCATTGTTTACATTACGTTTTCTATTATCTCAACATGCTCACTCACTCGGCACCTGGACCACATCCATGGAATGCTCTAATTATAAAGAAGTGTAAAGTGCCACTAGCACGCGCCCTCAGTATTCTCTGGAGAAAGAGCCAAGATCTAGGGGAAATACAAGAGACCTTAAAGAGTGCAGACATAGCTCCTTTGCATAAGGGAGGTAATAGAGCACTAGCTAAAAACTACAGACCAGCATAAAAATCTTCGAAAGAGTAATGGACCGATGATGGACACTACTCCATCTGAGGTTCCTCATCTCTCTTCTCGTCTCAACCCCCTTCCTTCACAACGTCCTCCTCCCTCTCTGATTACAGGTCTTCCACTGCCTCCACACGTGGACTTTTCTAACCCTAGTCCATAGCTTCCTCTCACTTCCACTTATATCTTTCTCTCCATAAATCATGGCTTATTTGCAGTGGAATATCCGAGGCCTCAGGGGTAACAGGGGTGAGCTTCAGGTGTTGCTCTCCCAGTTTTCCCCTATTGGGGTCTGTTTGCAAGAACCTAAATTACAATCCACTGTTATCAGGCCCTTTTCAGGCTATAATTTGTTATATTCATCGGATCCTTTTTCCGATGGAACCTTTAACGAAAGTGCTCTTATACGCACTGGTGTTCCATAACGTCAGCTCTATGTCCCTTCTTCCTTACATTACACCGCAGCCCGTATCCACTTGAATAAGTGGTATACACTGTTCTTTATATCTCTCCCCTTCGCGGGCATTGTCTATCCCAGATGTTGATTTTCTGGTTTCTTCCTTACCGCCACCCCTTCTCTTACTTGGCGATTTTAACGCACACCACTTTCTCTGGGGAGGGTCGCACTGTGACTCCCGTGGCATTCAGTTGGAGGCATTTCTTGCTTCTCTTCCCCTCCATATTTTAAATACGGGTACTCCTACCCATTTTGATCCCCGAACTCATTCTTTCTCCTGCATCAATCTTTCCATCTGCTCTTCATCAACTGTCCTTGATTTCACCTGGTCTGTCCTCCCGGACTTACATGACAGCGATCATTTCCCAATCATCCTTAAGTCCCCTCTGTTTTCTCCACCTCCTCATTGCCCACGCTGGCAATTTGACCGGGCGAAATGGGACCTTTACGCTCATCTTACTGCCTTTCATGAGGTTCCTACCTCGTCCTCCATTGATGAGGTTTTACATCTCTTTTCGTACTCCATCTTCACAGCGGCTTCACATTCTATTCCCCAAACCTCGGGCAAGCATCCTCAGAAGTGCGTGCCTTGGTGGTCTCCTGCTTGTGCTCGGGCAGTGCGTTTGAAACGCGCTGCATGGGACAGGTATCGGTATAACAGAACCACAGAGAGACTCCTTGATTTCAAGCAGAAGAGAGCTATCACTCGCCGTGTCATACGTGATGCTAAACGCACTTGCTGGCGAGATTACGTTTCTACTGTCACTTCGGCTTCCTCGATGAGTGCAGTCTGGAAGAAAGTGCGGAAATTGAGTGGTAAATTCTCCCCGACCCGGCTCCTGTTCTTCAGGTTGCTGGTGTTGATATAGCACACCCTCTTGCCGTTGCCACTGAAATTGGTAATCATCTCGTCCGCATTTCTCAGGGGCTCCATCTATGCCCCTCGTTCCTTTCTTCTAAGTCTGCCAGCAAGTTAAAGCCCTTAGATTTTTCTTCTCTTAGAGAAGAATCTTATAATGTACCTTTTACCCTTCAAGAACTGGAGGCAACACTCTCTGCTTGCCGATCATCGGCAGCTGGGCCAGACGGCATACATATTCGTATGCTACAGCATTTACATCAGTCTGCTCTTACTGTCCTCTTACGACTCTTTAATCTCATATGGTCGCAAGGAGTTCTTCCCCAGCTGTGGAAGTCTGCTATTGTTCTCCCTTTTCGAAAACCAGGTACTACGGGACATGATTCCTCTCACTACCGTCCCATCGCTCTTACCAGTGCAGTTTGGAAGGTGATGGAACGTCTAGTTAATAGACGTTTGATGTGGTATTTAGAGACTCACAATAGTCTCTCCCCTAGTCAATATGGCTTCCGTAAGGGCCGTTCTGCCATTGACCCCTTGCTGCGCTTGGATACGTATATTCGTAATGCGTTTGCGAATAACCATTCGGTTATCGCTATCTTTTTCGACCTTGAGAAGGCTTATGACACAACTTGGAGATATAATATCTTGTCCCAGGCCCACTCCTTAGGCCTCCAAGGCAACCTACCATTCTTTCTTAAGGCCTTCTTAACTGAGAGACATTTCCGGGTCCGGGTCAGTAATGAACTCTCCCCGGAATTTGTCCAAGCTGAAGGTGTCCCCCAGGGATGTGTTCTGAGCACAACACTCTTTCTGCTTGCTTGCATCTGTTCTCCCATCCAATATTTGGTCATCGCTCTATGTGGATGACTTTGCTATAGCTTGTGCAGGTGCTGACTGTCACCTCATTGCAGTTTCCCTCCAGCATGCCATCAACCGGGTTTCTGATTGGGCCACCACTCACGGATTTAAATTTTCTAGTGGCAAAACTCGTCAAATTACGTTTACTAGACATTCAGTGGTCTCTGACCATCCATTGTACCTATACGGCTCACGTATCCCAAAACATGATACAGTCAGGTTTCTCGGCCTCCTGTTCGACCGTCGATTGTCCTGGAAACCTCACATTACCTCTCTGAAGACAACTTGTCACACCAGGCTGAACCTTCTTAACCCTTTCAGGGTTATTGACGTACTAGTACGGCTTACGCCCTGGGGTTATTGACGTACTAGTACGCCTAAATTCTAGCGCCCTTAAATCAAGCAGAAGCAGGCTGTTAGGCCTAGATGTGATAAAATGGGTCTGTGCGGTCAGTGTGCGCAGTATAAAAAAATTCCTGCACCACACAGTGCATAATGAGGGAAAAAAAACTGACCGTGTTTTTGGTTTAAAACAGCGACTTTGCAGTCTATTTTCGTATGGTATTTATTGATGTATTCTCGTTTTCTTGGTCTCATTTGATAGATTGGAAGATATATTACAGAAATAGAGATGATTTTGATTGGTTTGACAATGACAAGTACCTTGAAATTCAGCTCAAAGTAGCGAAAATGTTCGATTTTTGACGATGTTCAAGAGTAAACAAATCACACCATGCATCCAATACACATCAACTGGCATGTCTAATATTCATGCACAAGTGCTCTAATATCATTTATACCATTTTTACAATGATGCAGTTGTATACATAACAGTAAATCTTCTATTTTTTTGTGAGAATAAAAATTCAAAATGAAAAGCAAAAGTAATGTAAGAGGGGCCTGGAAACGTGACTAATGAACAGAGAAGACGTTATTTTAGTGCCAGGAATGTCTGCCTTGTTTATTCTGGACCCTATTTTGAAATTGGTATCGTTTGAAATTTGTGTGAAATTGGCCAAATTGCCATTTTCTGACCACTATTTTCCGTAGTTGTAATTGGTAAATAGGCGGTTTCTTGTACTCAATCGATAGAAGAAATGCAGTTCTAGCAAAATAGCTATAATTTTAGTTGACTGAAACATTGGAATTTGCCGAAAATAGGGCTCAAAGTGGGCGAAATTGCCGATGCGTAAGTGTCATGGCTACCGCTAACTTCGCAAAAGCATAATTCCGTTAGTTTTCGATCAAATTTCATAATTTTGTGGCGTTATGATCGGAAAAAGAGTATCATTTCATAAGAAAAAATAATTTTTTTTTTTTTTAAATTCTTGGACCCTGAGAAGGAGTTTCGGAGACCCCCCTTGGACCCTGAAAGGGTTAAAACCCTCGCACATCTTTCATGAGGGGCTGATCGTAGAACCCTCCTTCGCCTACATTCAGCCCTAATTTTGTCGTAACTCGATTATGGTGACCAGATATATTCTGCGGCCTCCCCTGCTACTCTTTCCATCCATAATCCCATTCATCACCAGGGGTTACGCTTATGCCTTGGTGCATTTCGTTCTTCCCCAGTTGAGAGCCTCTATGTATAAGCGAACATTCCATCCTTATCCGATCGTCGTGATGCACATTGCATTCGCTATTTTGTTCGCTCTCATGACCTCCGCAATCCTTCCATATATAGGATTGTTACAGATGTTAGTAGGCGCTCTTTATTTGTTCGTCGCCCCTGCTTACTTCGTCCCTTTTCTCTTTGTCTACATTCACTCCTGTCTTTCCTTCAGCTCCCACCTCTATATGTTCATGTGACATCTCCCTTTCCCCTACCCCCTTGGGAAGTTCCTACTGTCCGTGTCTGTTCTATTCCTCTACCTTGCGCGAAAGCCCAACTACCTACGGCGGCTTCTCGCTCTTTCTTTCTAGACCACTTCCGTTCTCATTCACATGCCATCGAAGTATACACCGATGGTTCAGAGTCATCTGACGGCGTCGGATTTGCAGCAGTGTTTCCGGACAGCGTTGTACGAGGGCATCTATTACATACGGCTAGCATATTTACGGCTGAATTGTATGCCATTCTTGTGGCACTTATCCTTATTGCATCTATGCCTGAGTCACCATTTGTGGTCGTTTCTGACTCCCTTAGTGCTTTACAGGCTATCCGTAAAATTGATACACCTCACCCCCTAGTTCTTCGTATCCACCTTTGGTTACGCCGTATCTTTAGCAAGCATAAAGATATTGTTTTTTGTTGGGTCCCTGGTCATGTTGACGTACAGGGCAATGAACAGGCAGACACTGCTGCGCGGTCAGCAGTACATGACCTTCCAGTTTCATATAGAGGTGTTCCTTTCACGGACTATTTTGTGGTCATTGCTACCCATCTTCGCACCCGTTGGCAACAACGCTGGTCTGACCTGCTGAATAACAAACTTCATTCTATTAAACCGGTTATAGGTTTCTGGCCTTCTTCTTGTCACCAATGTCGAGGTTGGGAGACTACTCTCTCCCGTCTTCGCATCGGCCACACTCGTCTTACTCATGGGTATCTCGTGGAGAGGCTCCCTGCCCCTCTCTGTGAGCATTGTCAGGTTCCAGTGTCTGTTCGACATATCCTGTTGGACTGCCCACTCTATCAACGAGCACGCAGAATTTACCTCCAACGACGTCTTCACTCTGCGGCCCTTTCTTTACCTTCCCTTCTTGCAGATGGACCCTCCTTTAATCCTGACTCTCTCATTGACTTTTTGACAGAAACTGACTTTCTACACAAATTCTGAAGATTATACCTCTAGCACCTCCCTCAGTCCCTTCTACCTCGATCTCTTGCTACCCTCCACCCCTGCACTATCCACCGTCATCTGGCACTCCATACCCTACTAATCGTCCATCTCCCTCTTACAACCCACTCTCCCTGCATCCTACAATAACCTGCAGCGCTGTATAACCCCTGTGGTTTAGCGCTTCTATTTGATTATAATAATAATAATACTGACTGACTTGACTGAATCACTTACTGACTGACTTGACTGAATCACTTACTGACTGACTTGACTGAATCACTTACTGACTGACTTGACTAAACCTGACACTGACTGAATCACTTACTGACTGACTTGACTGAATCACTTACTGACTGACTTGACTGAATCACTTACTGACTGACTTGACTGAATCACTTACTGACTGACTTGACTGAATCACTTACTGACTGACTTGACTGAATCATTTACTGACTGACTTACTGAATGACTTAGTTAGACACTCAGTACAACCAACAACTTCAGTACCTGAACCTCTACCATTCACCTCAGCCCAGTAGGGCCACAGCATAACTCTCCACTCTCTTCACAATCATCCACAAACACCAGCACCCACAATTTAAGGTAAGAAATACTATTATTTCTATTACATTTGTAATCTTAAGCAGTAAAAACAACATAATACATCACAACAATGAACTACAATTACATATTCACTTTTATTTTTGTAAGATGTGGAGGCCTAAAAAAAGTTTTGTCTTTTTTGGGGCTCTTAGGAACGTAACCCTATTTTTCGTATTAGTCCTTCAGTTCATCTAGCACGATTTGACCTAACTCGGCGTTTTCAGAAACGTAACTATCGTGTTAAATGACGGTCTACTGTATATTTAGCAGGCCTCAAAAACTCTCCCATCCTGAGGGAAGAGAAAATTGGCGTGCTCATACAGCTCGACTGAGGACAGCAAGGCGATGTCGGCACTGGAACTAGTCTTCTATTTACAGGTTGTCCGCAGGGCTAGGACATCAGGCTTGATTGCACATCCTGAAGCGCTGTACTATCCTCACATCTGCAAACAATGATTGACAGTAGCATTTCCTAAGGTATGACATTTGACACAAGGGCGGCACTGCCCTGACCTTTTTACAGGAGTTACGAGACACACTGGGTGCACATACTTACAATAACATTATTTCTATGAAATTCATTATACTATGGGTACCCTTCTAAAATAATTTTACGTATTTACATATTGTCCACCCTGACTCCGTTATTTACTAACTATACAATGTGTACGCATTAATACCCATTTCTGAAAGCAAACAATTAGCGTAGCTAGCGTAGTAGTCAGACAAGTCAGTAGGTATGTCGATGTCACAGAAATGTACTGCTGTCCTGGGTCTCAGGTCATAAGTATGGAGCCTTACAGGATTGTCATCTGTCGTAGTGGTAGCGGGTGAAGAAATAGACGGGTTGTCACTAGTTTGAGTCTGATTGTGGCTTTGCAATGCATGTGACTCCAACTCTGCTTCGGCTTGCACATGGTCAACATACTTCATGTGGTCAAGGTGAGCTTCTTTGATAGTTCCGGTAGCGATCTCCCTCACCTCGAACTTATTGTCGCGGAGCTGTCGTAGGACACGGTAAGGACCCACAAACTTGGGGACAAGTTTATGCATACCAGGGGTCTGTGTCAGGTTGAGCAACATAACTTTGCAATCTGGTTCCACCTTGCTTTCCTTAGCGTGGGCGTTGCGATCAGACGTGAACCTGTCTGTGGCTTTTATGAGGTTCTCACGTACTCGTTGAAAAATAAGCTGTGTGGTCCGCATCTTGACTACACTGGTGTTATTGGTGTCATAAGTTGGACGAGGCGGAGCAAACAGAATTTCACATGGTAAACGCTTATCATAGCCATACAAGGCAAAATGAGGTGTCTCACCAATCGAGCTGTTGAGGGAAGAATTTAATGTACACTGAACATCTGGAATAGCCTCATCCCATGTAGTACAACTCGGATTAATGGTTAGTCTGAGCACCTCCAGGACTTTGCGGTTCAGCAAGACCATTACTCGCAGGGTGGAGTGGAGCTACTGCTGGCGCTTGGTGAATGTTAAATCTGGAACAAAGAACCTGTATCGTGGCATTTATGAACTCCGACCCATTGTCTGACAGGAGGACACATGGGCAGGTATGACGGAGAGCGATATGCTCACGGAGAGCATTTGCGACTGTCTCGGTTGTTTTATCTGGGATGGGTACTAACTCGCAGTACTGCATCAAGTTATCTATCATTACAAGCAGGTGTTTATTACCCTTCTCGAGGTCGAAGTTCGTCAACAGAAGTCTCTCCCAGGGCTCCTTTGTAATGGGATACTTCAGAATGGGATTGGGACCCAGGCAGAACTGTACACCAACTGGTGATACCGGAGTCCCTGGTACCCGCTACTCTCAAGTTGATCCACAATGTCCCAGGTGCAGCGCACCCTGGGAAGGACCGCAGCATCAAACAGGCAAGAATGAAATACTTCTGGCCTAAGATGGCAGTGGAAATTGCCAAGTATGTACACCAATGTGTCATTTGCTTACAGCACAAAGGTACTGTCACGGGTCGTAGCATAGATTGCAGAGATACGACCGTGGACTAGATTGGCTTTATTAGACGAAGGAGTGAGTACACAACGGGCAGAGTGTGAGGGGACCCGAAAACCAGACCGCTGTGGGGTAGGATGTTAGTCCTAGGATGGAGGCCATACGAGTGAGGCCGGATGGGTATAGCGTCCCGCTGACCTCAGCAGGCCTAGAGAGGGCAGCACCGTAGTGCCGCGAGATATGAAACTAACAGACAGCTTAGGCTGTCTACATTAATAATAATAATAATAATACTTTATTGACACATGGTACAATGATACATGGTAGACAAGAAATATAGTTAGTAATGAGATGTACATGCCAAAAGCCCATAATATGCTGTGCATTGCGGGCATTCTTAGGTCTACTTAATTCTAGACTACATGGTAAAAAGTTATGGTTGATAATTTATAAAATATGTATAATTGCATATCTAAGTTATAAAGTTTGAATATAAGTTGAACATATCAATTAATTGTAGCAATGCAACTAATTGAGTGAGATAACAATTTAAAACAATAACATTGTTAGACCTTTCACTGCCCATACCCCTGATCTGAAACTTGTCCACAATGTCCAAGAATTTAAAAAAAAAAATTATATTTTTTTTCTTATGAAATGGTAGAGAATCTTTTTCTAAAAGTAATAAAACAAAAAGTATAAAAATTGATGGAAAATTGATGAAATTACACTTTCATGAATTTTGCTGTGTCAGCGATATTTACACATCAGTGATTTTCCCCACTTTGAGTTCTATTTTAGGCCAATTACATTGTTCCAGTCAACGAAATTCTTACCTATTTCACTAGTACGTATGTCTTCCATTTTATCGATTGACCACAAGAACTGGCTCAGTCAACTATTTCAGCTAATCAATAAAGTGATCAGAAATTAGTAATTTGGCCAATTTCACACAAATTTCAATATATTCCAGTTTCAAAATTGGGTTCAGAATAAACAATGCAGGCATTCCTGGCACTAAAATAACATTTCCTCTGCTCATTTGTTATGTTCCCAGGTTTCACACATGAATTCCATTTTTATTTTTATTTACACAAAGAATTTTTATTCTCACAAAAAAATAGAAGATTTACTGTTATGCAATACGTATTGCAATAATTGTACAGGTTTCCCTCAACATTCGCGAGGGTTAGGGGATCAAGAGCCTCGTGAATGTTGAAAAATCGCGAATGTTTGGTGCCCCAATATATTATAGGGAAATATAATACAATACTGCTTCCTTAACCTATTGAACCATGAACAATCATAAAACACATATAAACATCGTAAAATAATGTACTATATACAGTGGTACCCCGGTTTACGATGGTCCCCAAACTCACCCTTTTATGTAAGTTTATTTTTTTAAATGCTTTTGTAAGTGTAATTTTGGGGGTCTAAAAGGACTAGTCTATTTTACAACATTTCTTAAGGAGATAAATTCGTTTGGTAATGGCACTTGAACAGCATTCTGGAATGAAAAAATATCGTAAACCGGGGTACCACTGTACATGTTATTTTGACATGAGCTGGCTGTGGAGGGAGGCCTGTAATAGTATAATTATACAATACGTATTTATAGTGTTGTGAAGTGTCATAGGGAATCAAGAGTTACATACCACTGCTTCTTCTCCTCTGCTGTAGCTCCGCCCACTTTGTAATGATGCAAAATGTTGAATTAAATATTGTTATGTTATTTTCCCTTATTATCATCAAGGTTCACCATGTACTAGCATAGGGTATTTACTTAAAAAGGGCTTAGGGTAAAGGAGGACATTATTTGGCTAAAAGATACTTACTCAGGTTTATGCTGCATCTGAAAACTTAATTCCTTCACATTCCTTTTAAAAGGGTTTTTTAAACCAACATTATAAAAATAGAGCTATATTAAAGTATATACATATAATATACAGGTCTCACTCCTAAACATATAATCAGCCTTTCCCAACATGGCTCAGCTGCCCTTCAACTCTCTCTTTCTCAACATTTCTTAATCCTCCAGTGTCTTGATACACTGAAATCCAGAATGTCATGGTAACATCGATCTACAACCCTTCCCATTACCTTTTGGGCACTCATTCAGCCCTGAAGCCAAGATAAGATAAGCACCAACAACAGCTCACTCCAGCCGCATTGTTTTCTGGAAGGGATTGTGGGAAGACATCTCTCTAAGCTCCTCCCCTCAAAACATCCACATCACTTTGCATCCTCTCAACATATCTTAAGTTATTACAATGAGACATGCAACTATTATTATTTTAAATGTGTGCATTATTTATATAACCTATTATATTGAGAATCAGGTAATTCAGCTTTTAAGTTTAAGGATGGCCAAGCCTTTTAACTCTAAACAGTACTCCCGATTAATTCAATATAATTAGGCATTCATATGTTAATTATTACAACAATACATGCTGGGTTCC
>WNWK01002367.1:0-40000 GCA_009830355.1 Cherax destructor
AAATTTTTTTTTCAAAAACTTAAAATGCCCCCAAAACTCAAAAAAACAAAAAAATTAAAATTTTTAAATTTTTTAAATTTATTTTATTTTAAAATTTTAAAAAAAATTTAAAACTTTAAAAAAATTTTTTAAAATTTTATTTTTTTTCAAAAAAATAAACTAAAAAAAAAAAATTCTAAAAAAAATTTTTTTTTTAATTTGAATTAAGGGGTTTCTTTTTGGAAACTCATTTTTACTAAAAAAATTTGTTTTCAAATTTTTAAAAAATTTTTTTTGCAAAAAAGGGAAAAAAAACAAATTTTATAGCTTTTGGGAATTATATTTATTTTTTAAAAAAAAATTTTTTTAAAAATCCCCTTAAAATTTTTAAAAGTTTAAAAATCAAAAAATAATTTTTTTCATTTTTAAAAAAATTTAAAAAATTTCAATTTTTAAAAAAAAAAAAAAAAAAAAAAAAAAAAAAAAAAAAAAAAAAAAAAAAAAAAAAAAAAAAAAAAAAAAAAAAAAAAAAAAAAAAAAAAAAAAAAAAAAAAAAAAAAAAAAAAAAAAAAAAAAAAAAAAAAAAAAAAAAAAAAAAAGATTGCGGTTTGAGTGCTTTTCTGGCAAACCTCATTTTTTAACTAAAATACGTAGATTTTCAAACTTTTAAATAGAATTTCTACTGCAATTGGAAATTTATGGGAAAAGTAGCAAAATTTTATGATTTTCTTTAGGAAGCTTACTCATAGGTGGATTTTATCTAAAAAAATAGTTTTCAGTAAATCCTTCAAAATGCCTTAAATGTCAAAAATGCAATAAAATCAAGTTTTATAGCATTTTTGAATATTTATTAATTATTTACATATTTTTAAAAATTCAATTAAAAATCTAATAAATCAATATTTTATAGAGTATTTCATATTATTTTCGGGAAAAAAACATGAAACATTAAAAAACCCCAGAAAAATGTGCTAAAATCGTATAATATTTTATTTCTGACGTTTTAGAGGGTTTGAGTGCTTTTCTTTGGGAACCATTTTTTAGTTTAAAAAATTTAGATTTTCAAACTTTTTAAAAAGAATTTCTAATAAAATTTAAATTTATGAAAAGTTTCAATATTTTATGATTTTATTTTTGAAGCTTACTCATAGGTGGATTTTATCTAAAAAATATAGTTTTTCAAAAATCCAAAATGCCTAAAACGTCAAAATGCAAAAAATCAAGTTTTATAGCATTTTGAATATATATTAATTATTTTTTTCAATTTTTAAAAAATCCCATTAAAATCTATTTAAAAAACAATATTTTTATAGAGTATTTCATATTATATTCGAAAAAAATAGAAACATTAAAAGCTCAGAAAAAAGTGCTTTAAAAACGTATTTTATTGCATATTTCGACGTTTTAGAGCGGTTTGAGGCAAGTCTGGGAAAATTCATTTTTTTGCTGATTTTTAGATTATCACACTTTAAATAGAATTTCTACTGCAATTGAAATTTATGGGAAAAGTAAGCAAAAATTTTTGATTTTCTTTTGAAATTACCTTTATAGGGGATTTTACTAAAAATATAGTTTTTCTGAAAATCCTTGAAAATGCCTTAAATCGTCAAAAATGCAATAAAATCAAGTTTTAACATTTTTGAATATTTATTAATTATTTAAAATTTTTAAAAATTCCCAAATTAAAATCTATAAAAAATATTATTTATAATATTTTATATTATTTTTCAAAAATAATGAAAATAAAAATAAAAAAAATGTAAATAAATGGATTTTAAAAAGATATTTGATTGATTTGAGGTTTGAGTGCTTTCTGGCAAAACTCATTTTTTGCAAATACCCAGATTTTTAAACTTTTAAATAGAATTTTCTACTGCAATTAAATTTATGGGAAAAGTTAGCATAATTTTATGATTTTGTTTTAGGGGAAACTTATTTTTTTGGTGATTTTTTCTAAAAAATAGTTTTTTAGAAAAACCCAAAAAGTCCTTAAATGTCAAAATGCAATAAAAACAAATTTTAAGCATTTGAATATTTACAATTATTTACATATTTTTAAAAATTAAAATCTATATAAACCCAAAATTTTTATAGAGTATTTTCTATTATTTTGAAAATACATGAAATTAAAAAATTGAAAAATGTTAAAATCGTATAATATTGCATATTTCGACGTTTTGAGGGTTTATGTTTTTGGGAAAACTCATTTTTTTGCTAAAATACCTGATTTTCAAACTTTAAATAGAATTTTACCAAATTGAAATTTTGGGGGAAAAATTTGCAATATTTATGATTTTATTTGGAAGTTTTTCCCTAGGGGGATTATCTAAAATATAGTTTTTCAAAAATCCTTGAAAATGCCCCATTTATAAAAATGCAATAAAATCAAGTTTTAAAGCATTTTTGAATATATATTAATTATTCATATCTTTTTAAAATCCCCTTAAAAAACTATAAAATCAATATTTTTTTAGAGTATTTCATATTATATTCGAAAATACAGAAAATTTAAAAGCCGATGTTTTTAAAATCGTATTTTTTTTGCATATTTCGACGTTTTAGAGCGGTTTGAGGCAAGTCTGGCAAAATTCATTTTTTAGCTAAAATACTTAGATTATCACACTTTTAAATAGAACCCACTGCAATTTAAATTTGGGAAAAGTAAGCAAAAATTTTTTGATTTTCTAGAAGCTATTAAGGTGGATTTTATCTAAAAAAAAAATAGTTTTTCTGAAAATCCCTGAAAATGCAATCAAAAATTAAAAAAAATCAAGTTTTTTTAAAATTTTTTAATATTTATTAATTATTTACATATTTTTTTTAAAAAATTAATTAAAAATCTATAAAAATAAATATTATTATATAATATTTCATATTATTTTTCAAAAATACATGAAACATAAAAATATAATAAATGTGCTAAATGGTATTTTATTGCATATTTGACGATTTGGTTTGAGTGCTTCTCTGGCAAACTCATTTTTAAGATAAAATACCTAGATTTTCAAAATTTTAAATAAAAAATTTTACTAAAAAAAAATTTATGGGAAAAGTAGCATAATTTTTTATTTATTTTGTTTTTAGGTTACTCATAGGTGGATTTTATCTAAAAAAGTTTTTCAGAAAATCCTTCAAAATGCCTTAAATCGTCATAAAATGCAAAAAATCAATTTTATAGCATTTTAAAATAAATTATTTACATATTTTTAAAAAATTAATTAAAAAACTATAAAATCAATATTTTTTTAGAGTATTTCATAAAATTTCGAAAAATACATGAAACTTTAAAAATCAGAAAATGTAAAAATCGTATTTATTGCATATTTCACGTTTTAGAGCGGCAAAAACTCAAAGAGGAGGCAGAACAACAAGAGAAAGCAGGTACGAACAAGATTAAAAAGGGCTACTTGTACAGAACAAGAGTAGGGGCCAGGACAGACAACGAGAACAGAGGGCGCACTGACAAGAGAAAAGAGGCAGGGGGCTACTTGTACAAAGAACAAGAGGCAGAGGGCGCTACTTGTACAACGAGAACAAGAGGTAGAGGGCGCACTTGACAACGAGAACAAGAGGCTAGAGGGCGCTACTTGACAACGAGAACAAGAGGTAGAGGCGCTACTTACAACGAGAACAAGAGGCTAAGGGCGCTCTTGTACAACGAGAACAAGAGGAGAGGCCTCTTGTACAACGAAACAAGAGGTAGGCTACTTGTACAACGAGAACAAGAGCTGAGGCGCTACTTGTACAACGAGAACAAGAGGCTAGAGGGCGCTACTGTACAACGAGAACAAGAGGAGAGGGCGCACTGTACAAGAGACAAAGGCTAGGGCGCTACTTGTACAACGAGAACAAGAGGTAGAGGGCGCTACTTGTACAACGAGAACAAGAGGCTAGAGGGCGCACTTGACAACGAGAACAAGGGTAGAGGGCGCTACTTGTACAACGAGAACAAGAGCTAGAGGCGCTACTTGTACAACGAGAACAAGAGGTAGAGGGGCACTTGTACAACGAGAACAAGAGGCTAGGGCGCTACTTGTACAAAGAAAGAGGGCCACGAACAGAGAGAGAGGGCGCTACTTGAAACGAGAACAAGAGGCTGAGGGCGTACTTGTACAACGAACAAGAGGCGAGGGCGCTACTTACAAGAGACAGGGCAGAAGGCTACTTGTACAACAGAACAAGAGCAGGCGCTCTGTACAACAGAACAGAGGCAGGGGCGCTCTTTACACGGACAAAGGCTGAGGGGCTACTGACAAGAGGAAGGGCGACTTGTAAGAAGGGCTAGCCTTGACAACGAGAACAAGAGGCAGAGGCGCTACTTACACGAGAACAAAGGAGGCGCTTACAAGAGAACAAGAGCTAGAGGCGCTACTGCAAGAGAACAAGAGGTAAGGGCCTACTTGTACAACGAGAACAAGAGGCTAGGGCACTTTACAACGAGACAAAGGAGAGAGCGCAGGTAAGGAACAAGAGACAAGGCTAGGCAAACGAACAAGGGTAGGGCGCTACTTGTACAAGAACAAGAGGCAGAGGGCGCTACTTGTAACGAGAACAAGGAGGGCGCTACTTGTACAACGGAACAAGAGGTGAGGGCGCTACTTGTACAAGAGAACAAGAGGCGAGGCGCTACTTGTACAACGAGAAAAGAGGCAGAGGGCGCTACTTGTACAACGAGAACAAGAGGCAGAGCGCTACTTACAACGAGAACAAAGCTAGAGGGCTACTTGTACAACGAGAACAAGAGGCTAGAGGCGCTACTGTACAACGAGAAAAGAGGCAGAGGCGCCTTGTACAACGAGAACAAGAGGCTAGAGGCTACGTACAACGAGAACAAGAGGCTGAGGGCGCTACTTGTACAACGAGAACAAGAGGCAGGGCCTACTGTACAACGAGAACAAGAGGCTAAGGGGCTACTGACAACGAGAACAAGAGGCAGAGGGCCTACTTGACAACGAGAAAAGAGGCAGAGGCTACTTGACAACGAGAACAAGAGGCTAGGCATTACAACGAACAGAGGCAGAGGGCTACTTGTACAACGAAAGAGCAGGGGCTACTTGTACAACGAGAACAGATGAGGCCTGTACAACGAGAACAAGAAGAGGGCTATGACAACGAGAAAAAGGTAGAGGGCTCTTGTACAACAGAACAAAGGCGGGGCAACAGAACAAGAGGCGAGGGCACTTGCAACGAACAAAGCTAAGGCTACTTGCAAAGACAAGAGGCAGAGCATTTAAAGAGACAAGAGCAGAGGCGCACTTGTACACGAGAAAAGAGGAAGGCGCTACTTACAACGAGAACAAGAAAGGGCGCTACTCCGGAACAAGGGCTAGGGCTACTTAAACGAGAACAAGGCAGGGTACTTGTACAAAGAACAAGAGGTGAGGGCTACTGTACAACGAGAAAAGAGGTAGGCATGTACAACGAGAACAAGGCGAGCTACTTACAAGGAAAAGAGGCTAGAGGCGCACTTGACAACGAGAACAAGGGCTGAGGCGCTACTAACGAGAAAAGAGAGAGGCGCTACTTGCAACGAGAAAAGAGGCTGAGGCACTACAACGAGAACAAGAGGCTAGAGGGCGCTACTTGTACAACGAGAACAAGAGGCTAGAGGGCGCTACTTGTACAACGAGAACAAGAGGCTAGAGGGCGCTACTTGTACAACGAGAACAAGAGGCTAGAGGGCGCTACTTGTACAACGAGAACAAGAGGCTAGAGGGCGCTACTTGTACAACGAGAACAAGAGGCTAGAGGGCGCTACTTGTACAAAGAGACAAAGAGGCTAGAGGGCGCTACTTGTACAACGAGAACAAGAGGCTAGAGGGCGCTACTTGTACAACGAGAACAAGAGGCTAGAGGGCGCTACTTGTACAACGAGAACAAGAGGCTAGAGGGCGCTACTTGTACAACGAGAACAAGAGGCTAGAGGGCGCTACTTGTACAACGAGAACAAGAGGCTAGAGGCCTACTTGACAACGAGAACAAGAGGCAGAGGGCGCTCTTGTACAACGAGAACAAGAGGTAGAGGGCGCTACTTGTACAACGAGAACAAGAGGCTAAGGGCGCACTTGTACAACGAGAACAAGAGGCTAGAGGGCGCTACTTGTACAACGAGAACAAGAGGCCAGAGGGCGCACTTGTACAACGAGAACAAGAGGCTAGAGGGCGCTACTTGTACAACGAGAACAAGAGGCAGAGGCGCTACTTGTACAACGAGAAAAGAGGCTAGAGGGCCTACTTGTACAACGAGAACAAGAGGCTAGAGGGCGCTACTTGTACAACGAGAACAAGAGGCTAGAGGCGCTACTTGCAACGAGAACAAGAGGCTAGAGGCGCACTTGTACAACGAGAAAAGAGGCTAGAGGCGCTACTGTACAACGAGAACAAGAGGCAGAGGGCGCTACTTGTACAACGAGAACAAGAGGCTAGAGGGCGCTACTTTACAACGAGAACAAGAGGCTAGAGGGCGCTACTTGTACAACGAGAACAAGAGGCTAGAGGCGCTACTGTACAACGAGAACAAGAGCTGAGGGCGCTACTTGTACAACGAGAAAACAGAGGCCTAGAGGAGCGCTACTTGTACAACGAGAACAAGAGGCTGTGTACAACGAGAACAAGAGGCTAAGGGCGCTACTTGTACAACGAGAACAAGAGGCTAGAGGGCGCTACTTGTACAACGAGAACAAGAGGCTAGAGGCGCTACTTGACAACGAGAACAAGAGGCTAGAGGGCGCTACTTGTACAACGAGAACAAGAGGCTAGAGGCGCTACTTGTACAACGAGAACAAGAGGCTAGAGAGCCTACTTGTACAACGAGAACAAGAGGCTAGAGGGCGCTACTTGTACAACGAGAACAAGAGGCTAGAGGGCGCTACTTGTACAACGAGAACAAGAGGCTAGAGGGCCTACTTGTACAACGAGAACAAGAGGCTAAGGGCGCTCACTTGTACAACGAGAACAAGAGCAAGGGGCCCCCCCCCCCCCCCCCCCCCCCCCCCCCCCCCCCCCCCCCCCCCCCCCCCCCCCCCCCCCCCCCCCCCCCCCCCCCCCCCCCCCCCCCCCCCCCCCCCCCCCCCCCCCCCCCCCCCCCCCCCCCCCCCCCCCCCCCCCCCCCCCCCCCCCCCCCCCCCCCCCCCCCCCCCCCCCCCCTTGTACAACGAGAACAAGAGGCTAGAGGCGCTACTTGTACAACGAGAACAAGAGGCTAGAGGGCGCTACTTGTACAACGAGAACAAGAGGCTAGAGGCGCTACTTGTACAACGAGAACAAGAGGCTAGAGGGCGCTACTTGTACAACGAGAACAAGAGGCTAGAGGGCGCTACTTGTACAACGAGAACAAGAGGCTAGAGGGCGCTACTTGTACAACGAGAACAAGAGGCTAGAGGGCGCTACTTGTACAACGAGAACAAGAGGCTAGAGGGCGCTACTTGTACAACGAGAACAAGAGGCTAGAGGGCGCTACTTGTACAACGAGAACAAGAGGCTAGAGAGCACTACTTGTACAACGAGAACAAGAGGCTAGAGGGCGCTACTTGTACAACGAGAACAAGAGGCTAGAGGGCGCTTCTTGTACAACGAGAACAAGAGGCTAGAGAGCGCTACTTGTACAACGAGAACAAGAGGCTAGAGAGCGCTACTTGTACAACGAGAACAAGAGGCTAGAGGGCGCTACTTGTACAACGAGAACAGGAGGCTAGAGGGCGCTACTTGTACAACGAGATCGAGGACAAGATGCTTGGCTAAACTGAAGGGTTGCGATAAAGCTGTACACAGAGCGAAAAGTTGTCACAGTAAAATCTAGCAACGTTTCTCCTGTCCTTCCCATTGTGAGTTCCAGCAGCTAGAGTTCAGCTCAGCAGACATGACTGGATGAAATCCAGGCTGGAACTCATCTGCTTGCAATGGATAAAGGCAGAGGCAGGATATATCCTCATCATTGTCGCGGACGCAGAGAAAATCGTTGCCTGCAACGCAGTCCCCGGGCTGTAAATCATTTACAGCCTAATGCACACTGACAGTAAATCGACTGGCTACGCTGGAATTATACGCAGTAATGTGACAAACAGAAGCGAATAATTGCTAATGACCAGGAGGAAGGTACTTGGTATCGCCTGCTGGAACCATTGGTTGTGTCGCCTGCTGGAACCATTGGTTGTCTCGCCTGCTGGAACCATTGGTTGTGTCGCCTGCTGGAACCATTGGTTGTGTCGCCTGCTGGAACCATTTGTTGTGTAGCCTGCTGGAACCATTGGTTGTGTCGCCTGCTAGAACCATTGGTTTTGTCGCCTGCTGGAACCATTGGTTGTGTCGCCTGCTGGAACCATTGGTTGTGTCGCCTACTGGAACCATTGGTTGTGTCGCCTGCTGGAACCATTAGTTGTGTCGCCTGCTGGAACCATTGGTTGTGTCGCCTGCTGGAACCATTGGTTGTGTCGCCTGCTGGAACCCTTGGTTGTGTCGCCTGCTGGAACCATTGGTTGTGTCGCCTGCTGGAACCATTGGTTGTGTCGCCTGCTGGAACCATTTGTTGTGTAGCCTGCTGGAACCATTGGTTGTGTCGCCTGCTAGAACCATTGGTTTTGTCGCCTGCTGGAATCATTGGTTGTGTCGCCTGCTGGAACCATTGGTTGTGTCGCCTACTGGAACCATTGGTTGTGTCGCCTGCTGGAACCATTAGATGTGTGCCTGCTGGAACCATTGGTTGTGTCGCCTGCTGGAACCATTGGTTGTGTCGCCTGCTGGAACCCTTGGTTGTGTCGCCTGCTGGAACCATTGGTTGTGTCGCCTGCTGGAACCATTGGTTGTGTCGCCTGCTGGAACCATTGGTTGTGTCGCCTGCTGGAACCATTGGTTGTGTCGCCTGCTGGAACCATTGGTTGTGTCGCCTGCTGGAACCATTGGTTGTGTCGCCTGCTGGAACCATTGGTTGTGTCGCCTGCTGGAACCATTGGTTGTCTCGCCTGCTGGAACCATTGGTTGTGTCGCCTGCTGGAACCATTGGTTGTGTCGCCTGCTGGAACCATTGGTTGTGTCGCCTGCTGGAACCATTGGTTGTGTCGCCTGCTGGTTAGCATACTACAACCGTCGTGACATGTTCAGTGATGGTTATCAGTAAAAAGGTAGAAAATGGAGTGAGTGCGAGGGACACTGACCCATCCTCCACTAATTCGAACCTTTTTCTATTATTCAGAAATCTGAAATGTTATTAAGACTCGCGTGGCCTAAATACTCTTTAAGTCTTACCAAATTGCCATTAATCTGATATAAGCGAGTTCAGTCCAATGGTGTGATATTACTTTCTCTCTCTCTCTCTCTCTCTCTCTCTCTCTCTCTCTCTCTCTCTCTCTCTCTCTCTCTCTCTCTCTATCTATCTATCTATCCTTAACTCATAACCCTAGATTATTCATGATAGTCTTTAATATAAGTAGTAGTAGCAGATAGTTCTTCTCAGCAGATAGTCTCAGTAGCCTCAGTGTGGACTTCCAAGTCTTCCCCTATCTGTGTATTCCATGTACTCCCATGTACTCTTATTTCATTCATTTCCTTTCTGCCACCAAGATTTATTCCATAGTTCCGTCTTTTGCCGTCTCTCCATGCTATATGGAGTGTCTCTCCATGCTATATGGAGTGTCTCTCCATGCTGTATGGTGTGTCTCTCCATGCTATATGGAGTGTCTCTCCATGCTGTATGGAGTGTCTCTCCATGCTGTATGGAGTGTCTCTCCATGCTGTATGAAGTGTCTCTCCATGCTGTATGGAGTGTCTCTCCATGCTGTATGGAGTGTCTCTCCATGCTGTATGGAGTGTCTCTCCATGCTGTATGGAGTGTCTCTCCATGCTGTATGGAGTGTCTCTCCATGCTGTATGGAGTGTCTCTCCATGCTGTATGGAGTGTCTCTCCATGCTGTATGGAGTGTCTCTCCATGCTGTATGGAGTGTCTCTCCATGCTGTATGGAGTGTCTCTCCGTGCTGTATGGAGTGTCTCTCCGTGCTGTATGGAGTGTCTCTCCGTGATGTATGGAGTGTCTCTCCGTGCTGTATGGAGTGTCTCTCCATGCTATATGGAGTGTCTCTCCGTGCTGTATGGAGTGTCTCTCCGTGCTGTATGGAGTGTCTCTCCGTGCTGTATGGAGTGTCTCTCCGTGCTGTATGGAGTGTCTCTCCGTGCTGTATGGAGTGTCTCTCCGTGCTGTATGGAGTGTCTCTCCATGCTGTATGGAGTGTCTCTCCGTGCTGTATGGAGTGTCTCTCCATGCTATATGGAGTGTCTCTCCATGCTGTATGGAGTGTCTCTCCATGCTGTATGGAGTGTCTCTCCATGCTGTATGGAGTGTCTCTCCGTGCTGTATGGAGTGTCTCTCCGTGCTGTATGGAGTGTCTCTCCGTGCTGTATGGAGTGTCTCTCCGTGCTGTATGGAGTGTCTCTCCATGCTGTATGGAGTGTCTCTCCGTGCTGTATGGAGTGTCTCTCCGTGCTGTATGGAGTGTCTCTCCATGCTATATGGAGTGTCTCTCCATGCTGTATGGAGTGTCTCTCCATGCTGTATGGAGTGTCTCTCCATGCTGTATGGAGTGTCTCTCCATGCTGTATGGAGTGTCTCTCCATGCTGTATGGAGTGTCTCTCCATGCTATATGGAGTGTCTCTCCATGCTGTATGGAGTGTCTCTCCATGCTATATGGAGTGTCTCTCCATGCTATATGGAGTGTCTCTCCATGCTGTATGGAGTGTCTCTCCATGCTGTATGGAGTGTCTCTCCATGCTGTATGGAGTGTCTCTCCATGCTGTATGGAGTGTCTCTCCATGCTGTATGGAGTGTCTCTCCATGCTGTATGGAGTGTCTCTCCATGCTGTATGGAGTGTCTCGACACAGGACTCACTCACACCTGTAATGGAAAATAGTCATCTACTGAGGAATAAGATGACAATCAAAATCACGTCTATATCTGAGCTTTTAAAATGGCCTCTCTGACTCATACCGACACTTGTGAACTGACGGTAACGTATGTGGGTAGGCGAGGCTCATATAGAATCCCTGCATTATGTTTCGCCCAAGGCTGGGCTTTATTATGTTTCGCCCAAGGCTGGGCTTTATTATGTTTTGCCAAAGGCTTGGCTTTATTATGCTGTATTTGTTCATTTCGTTGCATTTGTTCATTTTGTTGTATTTGTTCATTTCGTTCCATTTGTTCAGTTTGTTGTCTTTGTTCATTCCGTTGTATTTGATAAAACTCAGGCTTGGGTGAAACGTTTTTTTTTTTTTAGAGGCTGCTCTGCCGCCAGTGTCTTCACTTCCGGTAATTAGCTTCCAATAACTGCCGTCAGGTCGTTGCTTCATGTTGGAACATTTAGTAAAAACAATCTTAGTTTTATTAAGCTGGTTTTTTTTCCATTCCCATCTTGCTTCTTGCTTCTTGGGTCTCGTTACTTGCTTCTTAAATCTTTCTTCTTGGATCTTGCTTACCGCTTCTTGGGTCTTCTTGATTCTTGGGCTTTGCTTCATGAGTTTTGCTTCTTGAGTTTTACTTCTTGGGTCTTGCCTCCTTTACTTCTCATGTTCGTGTTTTTTTTAACACAGTTTAATTTACAAACCAATAGTTGTTGATCAACCCCAGCTCATTTAAAGGCTAAGAGCTGTTGACCAACCCCAGCTCATTTAAAGGCTAAGAGCTGTTGACCAACCCCAGCTCATTTAAAGGCTAAGAGCTGTTGACCAACCCCAGCTCATTTAAAGGCTAAGAGCTGTTGATCAACCCCAGCTCATTTAAAGGCTAAGAGCTGTTGACCAACCCCAGCTCATTTAAAGGCTAAGAGCTGTTAACCAACCCCAGCTCATTTAAAGGCTAAGAGCTGTTGACCAACCCCAGCTCATTTAAAGGCTAAGAGATGTTGACCAAACCCAGCTCATTTAAAGGCTAAGAGCTGTTGACCAACCCCAGCTCATTTAAAGGCTAAGAGCTGTTGACCAACCCCAGCTCATTTAAAGGCTAAGAGCTGTTGACCAACCCCAGCCCATTTACAGGCTAATAGCTGTTGATCTACTCCAGCTCATTTACAGGCTTAGAGCTGTTGGCCTACCCAGCTCATTTACAGGCTAAGAGCTGTTGGCCTACCCAGCTCATTTACAGGCTAAGAGCTGTTGACCAACCCCAGCTCATTTAAAGGCTAAGAGCTGTTGACCAACCCCAGCTCATTTAAAGGCTAAGAGCTGTTGACCTACGCCAGCTCATTTACAGGCTAAGAGCTGTTGACCAACCCCAGCTCATTTAAAGGCTAAGAGCTGTTGACCTACGCCAGCTCATTTACAGGCTAAGAGCTGTTGACCAACCCCAGCTCATTTAAAGGCTAAGAGCTGTTGACCAACCCCAGCCCATTTACAGGCTAATAGCTGTTGAACTACTCCAGCCCATTTACAGGCTAAGAGCTGTTGACGTACTCCAGCTCATTTACAGGCTTAGAGCTGTTGGCCTACCCAGCTCATTTACAGGCTAAGAGCTGTTGACATACCCCAACTCATTTACAGGCTAAGAGCTGTTGACCTACCCCAGCTCATTTACAGGCTAAGAGCTGTTGACCTACCCCAGCTCATTTACAGACTAAGAGCTGTTGACCTACTCCAGCTCATTTACAGGTTAAGAGCTGTTGATTTACTCCAGCTCATTTACAGGCTAAGAGCTGTTGACCTACCCAGCTCATTTACAGGCTAAGAGCTGTTGACCTACTCCAGCTCATTTACAGGCTAAGAGCTGTTGACCTACCCAGCTCATTTACAGGCTAAGAGCTGTTGACCTACCCCAGCTCATTTAAAGGCTAAGAGCTGTTAACCAACCCCAGCTCATTTAAAGGCTAAGAGCTGTTGACCTACCCAGCTCATTTAAAGGCTAAGAGCTGTTGACCAACCCCAGCTCATTTAAAGGCTAAGAGCTGTTGACCAACCCCAGCTCATTTAAAGGCTAAGAGCTGTTGTCCTACGCCAGCTCATTTACAGGCTAAGAGCTGTTGACCAACCCCAGCTCATTTAAAGGCTAAGAGCTGTTCACCAACCCCAGCCCATTTACAGGCTAAGAGCTGTTGACGTACTCCAGCTCATTTACAGGCTTAGAGCTGTTGGCCTACTCAGCTCATTTACAGGCTAAGAGCTGTTGACCAACCCCAGCTCATTTAAAGGCTAAGACTAAGAGCTGTTGACCAACCCCAGCTCATTTAAAGGCTAAGAGCTGTTGACCTACTCCAGCTCATTTACAGGCTTAGAGCTGTTGGCCTACCCAACTCATTTACAGGCTAAGAGCTGTTGACCTACCCCAACTCATTTACAGGCTAAGAGCTGTTGACCTACCCCAGCTCATTTACAGGCTAAGAGCTGTTGACCTACCCCAGTTCATTTACAGGCTAAGAGCTGTTGACCTACTCCAGCTCATTTACAGGTTAAGAGCTGTTGACGTACTCCAGCTCATTTACAGGCTAAGAGCTGTTGACCTACCCAGCTCATTTACAGGATATGAGCTGTTGACCTACTCCAGCTCATTTACAGGCTAAGAGCTGTTGACCTACCCAGCTCATTTACAGGCTAAGAGCTGTTGACCTACCGCAGCTCATTTACAGGCTAAGAGCTGTTGACCTACCGCAGCTCATTTACAGGCTAAGAGCTGTTGACCTACCCCAGCTCATTAACATGCTAAGAGCTGTTGACCTACTCCAGCTCATTTACAGGCTAAGAGCTGTTGACCTACCCCAACTCATTTACAGGCTAAGAGCTGTTGACCTACCCCAGCTCATTTACAGGCTAAGAGCTGTTAACGTACTCCAGCTCATTTACAGGTTAAGAGCTGTTGACCTATTCCAGCTCATTTACAGGCTAAGAGTTTTTGCCCTACCCAGCTCATTTACAGGCTAAGAGCTGTTGACCTACCCCAGCTCATTTACAGGCTAAGAGCTGTTGACCTACCCAGCATATTTACAGGCTAAGAGCTGTTGACCTACTCCAGCTCATTTACAGGCTAAGAGCTGTTGACCAACCCCAGCTCATTTACAGGCTAAGAGCTGTTGACCAACCCCAGCTCATTTACAGGCTAAGAGCTGTTGACCTACCCAAGCTCATTTACAGGCTAAGAGCTGTTGACCTACCCCAGCTCATTTACAGGCTAAGAGCTGTTGACCTACCCCAGCTCATTTACAGGCTAAGAGCTGTTGACCTACCCCAGCTCATTTACAGGCTAAGAGCTGTTGACCTACCCCAGCTCATTATAGGCTAAGAGCTGTTGACCTACCCCAGCTCATTTACACGCTAAGAGCTGTTGACCTACCCAGCTCATTTACAAAGCTCAGCCTTGTCTAAGGTGCTCTACCCTCCTCCCCCCACCCTTCACCCACGATACCACCCACAATAGTCAACTAGCGCAAAAGTACATATTTACTGTTAGCATGAACAGGGATAACAGGTGTAAGGAGACTTTCGTATGTATCTATACTCCCCGGGATTAATCCCGGGTCCATACATTGTGAACCCAAGGCAGTACCACTGAGCTTCGAGCGATTTATAATTTGATTTTGGTTTCGTCCAAATCTCAAAGCACCCATTAACAAATTAATGCTTACGTAAGAATT
Source organism: Cherax destructor (assembly GCA_009830355.1). Classification (NCBI taxonomy): domain Eukaryota; kingdom Metazoa; phylum Arthropoda; class Malacostraca; order Decapoda; family Parastacidae; genus Cherax; species Cherax destructor. The sequence goes on from WNWK01002367.1 coordinate 14,581, forward strand.
TTTTTTTTTTGCAATTAAAGCTAATCTTTCCATTAGTAGAAAAAAATATATATATAATATTTTTTTTTCATAATGAAATGTACTTTTCGAAATTTAATTCGTCTGAACGGGATTAATATTTCATAAAGAATTGTGTCATTTGATATGGAAATTATTTGATAAATTTTGTAATCTCATTAAAATTGTTTTTGCCCGGGGATGATTTTAATTGAAAGTAAGTTCTCTGTGACAAATGTAGTCGTAGGCTAACCCCTTACAACCTTGTGTCATTCTGTATATATTCATGGTCACGTGAAGGGCTATACGTCACAGCGTATATACACTTGCAATTTGCATTAATCCCAACAATACGAAATTTTGAATGAAAATATTCTTGACTTCTTGACAGGTGTAAACAGGTAACATCCAGTATATATATATATAATATATATATATATATATATATATATATATATATATATATATATATATATATATATATATATAATATATATATATATATATATAATATATATATATATATATATATATATATATATATATATATATATATATATATATATATATATGCAAGACAAGCCACGGGGGAGTAGAATGATAGCTCTAGTCCTTTCATGTTGCAATCAACACATCATCAGGAGCTTTGTAATCCCTTGCAGTCCCTTTAAATGAGTCGGCTGTGGACCCGTTTTCTAGATGTATGGAAAAATTCATAAGACAATTTCCAGATATATCTACAGTATATTTACAATATTAAGTCTTTTACAATATCGAAGTATGACCGAATTTGTGATAACTGTCATGTCAATAATCTTACGTTCGTGAGGTTATTACTGCAATATAAATGATATGATCTGGCTGTCTTCTAATCTTTCTGGCACAGGGCACTAGGCACTGAGGGTTGGTATGTCTGGGACACTTATCGCCCCCTGCCTCCCTCCTATCTAATTCCAGCAAAGACGCTTCCTCTGAACGTATTTACTAGGAATTCCTCCTTTTTACTGAAACATTGAAAGCTCCTGAAGATGTGTTGATTGCAACACGAAAGACCTAGAGCTGTCATTCAACTCCCCTTGAGAGAGAGTTGTAGATGTTTCGGTATACATACGCTAAGTTTACATTAATTCCTGTCTTAGGAATTAAAGCCTTTTGAAGTGGTGAATAGGTTGTATACAGCCTTAAAAGAGAGGAGAGGGATGGGGTGGAGGGTGAGAGGGAGGAGTGGTTAACTGAGGATAGAGAGGAGAGGGACGGGAGTGAAGGGTGAGTGGGAGGGATTAAGAGAGAGGGGACTTGGGTCATACATTTTACAGTCTTTTCTCTGGCAGTGTCACCGGGTAAAGCTGCACTCGACGCCTGCACTCACCTGCACTCACCTGAGCTCACCTGAGCTCACCTGCACTCACCTGAGCTCACCTGCACTCACCTGAAAGATCTCTGGTGCCTCTGGCTGATGAATGAGTGAGGAATTAGACACAGATGAAACACCTGGGTATCTGTATTTACAGAAGACGGTTCACCATCCAGTGATTTTGTGAATCCCAGACAGAGATGATATACAAAACAGGAAAAACTGAGGTGATCCAATATCTTCTCTGAACAGAACTGATTAAGCTGACAAAACGTCTGCAAATAAAAGTACCCAGGTGTTGTGCATGTGTCTAATTTCTCATCTTGATCCTGTACACATTTACTGTAGTGAGTCTGAATGAGCGCAATGATACAAGTGAGTCAAGGCGAATAGCATCAAATTTTAAGCACCCTCGACACTCAGTGTCGTTAAGAAAGCTAAGCAAAACAACCGTCTCCAGACAAGACAATATTAATAACTAAGCCATGCAGATGGATAAGACACGTTGGTACCTCATCGACAATGAAGATACCCAAGTGTTGCACGTGCTTTTTAAATCGTCTGGCAGACTAGATACAAGCTGACTCATCATGACTCATGAAATCGTAATAACGCGATTGTAAACAAACCAGGGTACGGGTGGGGTTAGAACCCATGGCGAGTGAGTCGTAAAACTCCAGGCCAGTGTGTTAGCCACTGGGCCAGCTGGCTATAATAATATTCATCCAAAAAGGTATATTTATACATCAAAGGGAGGTTAGCACGGGCCACCACTGTGACCACAAATGCAAGTTTTTACAGGTGAATCTCCGTACTTTCGTACGAATGTACGAATATAATGCCCAGTCTAATCACCCCCACAGAGCCAGGTTGGTCAGAGACAGCACCACGATTAGCGGACGGTGGACTGAGCCTCATCCGTTCCTTGCACTGAATGACGCACACCAGTTCAGCAATCTGATGTCCAGTGCCATTTTATTTGATGCAGTCAGCATCTGGAAGAAGCGTCTTGCCGATATCAGATTACAGCAGCGTAAAGCCGCCAAGTGCTCTTTTGAAGTCCATCAGCTTACTCAAGTTCAGCCTTCCATCAGAGTCCATCAGAGTCCTTCCTTCACAATGCTGAGTCCACGGCAGGTGAGGCTTGTTTATCTCTCTGCTTCTGGATGCTCACAGGCCGTAGTTGACTACCATCCTGCACGTAATCCTAGTCAGCTGAAAGTACTAGCAAGCCAGGTGTGAGTATGAGTGGTTCGTGGTGCTGGAACCATTATAGTTGTGCGTGGAAGCGTAAGGATGGTGGAACATTTTTATAACGCCTGAAGCTTAGGCCAATTATATCACAGTCAAGTGCAGAAGACAGGATATATCACAGTCAAGTGCAGAAGGCAGGATATAATGCAGTCATTGATGCTCAACTGTTTTCTCTACATTACAAGTTCATATCTGCATTATAGAACAAAAGCGTCAGTAATCGGATTCACAATTTAATTTCGAGGGAATATTCGATTCACACCGTTATTTATTTTCAGCTCAAAATACTGCGTGAATCTGTAGAGCCACATTCTTCTCACAACTGAATAATCGGAGTTCAATCACGGGCAAGTCAAGACACAGGCAAGTTGCACAACAACGTTTCGCTCTGTGTAGAGCTTTATCAAGATGTGATAAACGTCTACGCGAAACGTTTCTGAGTTCGTTAGTCACGAGTATTGGGGACGATATAGAGACGCTCTATTTCCCTGTCGTACACGTTACAAAAAAAATATATGCAAAATGTTGCAAAAAAACACAACGTTACGCAGTGGTCGTGATGGAAGGTCATTTTCACGTACGTGAGACCTGAACACCAGATTCATTAATCTCGCTGCACTGAGAGGTTAGGGAATTAAATCCTAAATGGCATTAAGTGGAATGTAATGAAATATTTGGTGTATTTGATGTAAGTGACACTAGGTAGGCATCAAACAGGCTTCGTGTTCCCTCCAGTGCAAGTGTAAATTAGCGGCATAGTGAGGACTGGGGACACGGATTTTGAGCTGCTATTTTATCAACCTATCGTGGATAAAAATAGCAGCACTGGGACGACCGGGATAAGGGTTTCGTGCTGCTATTTTATCATCCTATCGTGGGTAAAAAAGCAGCACTGGGACGACTGGAACAGGGGTTTCATGCTGCTATTGTATCAACCTATTGTGGATAAAAATAGTAGCACTGGGACAAGAGTTTCGTGTGCTATTTTATCAACTTGTCGTGGATAAAAATAGCAGACTGGGTCTAAGACTGTGTACCGTACACCCAGCATGGCTAACACAGACACCATGCTTCAGCATATGTGTGGAGCTGTAATGTTGTATAAATGCTGGTAAGGCGGAGTAAATGATGCATAGATCCAATAGATGTCTTTATTAATACATTTTTTTCGTCTACAGAGTCAGATTCACGAAATCAGTAGAGAATGCATGAGAAACAAGGAGAGTACAAACCGGTACAGACGACGGTAGTGAGAAGCATTAGAGTACTTCACCTTTCTCACTCTGTACCTATACATACTATTTAAAACAACTACTGAAAAAAAATAGTGAAATTCCAAGCGCTTTCGTGATTTCTTACATTATCAAGGACCTGTGATAATGTGATATATATATATATATATATATATATATATATATATATATATATATATATATATATATATATATATATATATATATATATATAAAACAATCACAGGGAGTTGAATGGTAGCTCTAGGCCTTTCGTGTTGCAATGTTGCAGAAATAAGTAAGAGATCTCAGCAGGTTCATTCAGAGGGACGCACTTGCTAAGAATCTTATCAAGAACAGTTCAGAAAAGATTTTTCTCCTACTTTGCTTGTGTATTATAGATGGTAAACTTGTACTTCTGTAGAAGTTATGTATATAAACGTTGTTATATCTGTATTCAAACTTTCCAAAGAATATTTGCGGCGGCATCTGGCCACCTGAATGCAATTTTCATTCGAAAAAGTTGAGGAGGATTTTTTGCTGTTGTGGCAAGGAATTAATTAGGAGGTAAACAGAGATTATGTTGTGTTGAGGCGTCAGCTGCTAGTGTGTTGCGCAGGCAGTGTTGTGTCGTGTTGCGCAGGCAGTGTTGATGTGTCGGCCGCTGACGCTGACTGGGTTTTCCTGGGGAGGAAGGAGGCAGCGAAGGGGAAGGGGGAGGGGGGAGAGGGTAAGGAAAAGGGAAAGAAGCCTGGCACTAAGGGTGAGGTACACCATGTGGTCTAAAGTTTCACATTTTGTGTAGCGGTAATGGGCGACACTAGACAGATGCTGCCTCCCACCCACCACCCACGCCACCCAAACCGCCCACACCACCCACACCACCCACACCACCCACAACACCCACACAACACCCACACAACACCCACATCACCCACACCACCACCCCACCAGCCACTCACTGCCACACCTTCCCACTCACCCTCTACACCTTCCCACTCACCCCCACAACTTCCTACTACCTGGAGGGCATTCCGGGATCAACGCCCCCGCGGCCCGGTCCATGACCAGACCTGGTGGATCAGGGCCTGATCAACGAGGCTGTTACTGCTGGCCGCACGTAGTCCAACGTACGAACCACAGCCCGGCTGATCCAGCACTGACTTTAGGTATCTGTCCATCTCCCTCTTGAAGACAACTAGCCTTCACACCTCCCCACTCACTCCCACACCTCGAAACTCACCCCCACACATTCCTACTCACCCCCACACCTTTCCACTCACCCCCACACCTTCCCACTCACCCCCACACCTCCCCACTCACCCCCACGCCTCCACACTACCTCTCAGACACTAACTGTCTGTTATTTATGACCTTTACTTAGCAGACAGATAACAGTGATAAGAGGGTCTCCTGTTTGCTCTGTTGGCACCTCTCCCTCCCACTCCCTCCCACTCAGCTATTTCCCTCACCTCTCCCCTTCCCTCTCTTCCCTCCCCTCCTCACCTCTTTCTATTCCCCTTGACCTGGTTAGTAAGCAGATAGGGACTAATTGACGGGTTATGTAGAGGATGTGTGTGTGGGCTAGAGGAGAGAAGAGAGAGAGAGAGAGAGAGAGAGAGAGAGAGAGAGAGAGAGAGAGAGGGAGGGAGGGAGGGAAAGCTATTGCTAATAAATCTGGAATGTAATCAGAATATAATAGTTTCTGCCACACTTGTAACTGCTTTAGTTATTGCCACGATTATAACTGGTCAAGTTTCTGAAGCAGTTATAGCTGTCATAGATATAGCTGCCATAGTTATAACTGTACAAGCTTCTACAGCAGTAATAATTGCCATATTTATAACTGCTCAAGTTTTTGAAACAGTTATAACTGTTCACGCTTTTCCCAGTTATAAATACAGTCATTAATTTAACTCAAATCGTAGTATAATGAACAGGAACCGTCATTCAGGTGATTAAGAAGCCGGTATGATGATTTGGCAGTCAGTCAGGTGACTAAGAAGCCTGTATGATGACTGGGATGATGAAGCCAAACTAAGGAGAAAAAGGTTGTGAGGCTTCTTGCCTCATTAATGAGGACTATCTGGGGAGTCTTGCCTCATTAATGAGGACTATCTGGGGAGTCTTGCCTCATTAATGAGGACTATCTGGGGAGTCTTGCCTCATTAATGAGGACTATCTGGGGAGTCTTGCCTCATTAATGAGGACTATCATGTCTGGGGAGAGGGTAATGGGGTGAGGAAGTTTTACTGTGGGTGGTCATTGTGAGTCAGGCCCGGCTGATGAGTCAAGATAATTGTTCATTGTTCACTCAGGGAGGAACAGGCGATGAACAAATAACGTTGAGTGCCTGGGCGAGAAAAGTGAAGGAGGGGAGAGTGAGAGAGAGAGAGAGAGAGAGAGAGAGATGAGAAAGAGAGATAGAGAGAGAGAGAGAGAGAGAGAGAGAGAGAGAGAGAGAGAGAGAGAGAGAGAGAGAGAGAGAGAGAGAGAGAGAGAGAGAGAGAACGAGAACTCAACTAAGCCAGATTTTCATTAATCTTAATGAAGACGGTAATGAATAAACGAGGCAGCCCGGTAACTCGTCTCTGGTTATTGAACTCAAATGTAGTATAGTGATTCTTGTATCATCTTACTGAAGTATTTTATCTAGAAAAGAGAAGCACAGACGAGAAGAACTGACACCCAACTGAGGCTGTGGTTTATACACTGCTGGTGTGTATACATTATGACACTCTCAGTTCATACACTGCTGGTGTGTATACATTATGACACTCTCAGTTCATACACTGTTGGTGTGTATACATTATGACACTTCATTCATACACTGCTGGGTGTATACATTATGACACTCTCAGTTCATACACTGCTGGTGTGTATACATTATGACACTCTCAGTTCATACACTGCTGGTGTGTATACATTATGACACTCTCAGTATATACACTGCTAGTGTGTATACATTATGACACTCTCAGTACATACACTGTTGGTGTGTATACATTATGACACTCTCAGTTCATACACTGTTGGTGTGTATACATTATGACACTCTCAGTTCATACACTGTTGGTGTGTATACATTATGACACTCTCAGTACATACACTGCTGGTGTGTATACATTATGACACTCTCAGTTCATACACTGTTGGTGTGTATACATTATGCCACTCTCAGTACATACACTGTTGGTGTGTATACATTATGACACTCTCAGTTCATACACTGTTGGTGTGTATACATTATGACACTCTCAGTTCATACACTGCTGGTGTGTATACATTATGACACTCTCAGTTCATACACTGCTGGTGTGTATACATTATGATACTCTCAGTACATACACTGCTAGTGTGTATACATTATGATACTCTCAGTTCATACACTGCTAGTGTGTATACATTATGACACTCTCAGTTCATACACTGCTTGTGTGTATACATTATGACACTCTCAGTTCATACACTGCTGGTGTGTATACATTATGACACTCTCAGTTCATACACTGCTGGAGTGTATACATTATGACACTCTCAGTTCATACACTGCTGGAGTGTATACATTATGACACTCTCAGTTCATACACTGCTGGTGTGTATACATTATGACACTCTCAGTACATACACTGCTGGTGTGTATACATTATGACACTCTCAGTTCATACACTGCTGGAGTGTATACATTATGACACTCTCAGTTCATACACTGCTGGAGTGTATACATTATGACACTCTCAGTTCATACACTGCTGGAGTGTATACATTATGACACTCTCAGTTCATACACTGTTGGTGTGTATACATTATGACACTCTCAGTTCATACACTGCTGGTGTGTATACATTATGACACTCTCAGTTCATACACTGCTGGTGTGTATACATTATGACACTCTCAGTTCATACACTGCTGGTGTGTATAGATTATGATACTCTCAGTTCATACACTGTTGGTGTGTATACATTATGATACTCTCAGTTCATACACTGCTGTTGTGTATACATTATGACACTCTCAGTTCATACACTGCTGGTGTGTATACATTATGATACTCTCAGTTCATACACTGTGGTGTGTATACATTATGACACTCTCAGTTCATACACTGTTGGTGTGTATACATTATGACACTCTCAGTTCATACACTGCTGGTGTGTATACATTATGACACTCTCAGTTCATACACTGCTGGTGTGTATACATTATGATACTCTCAGTTCATACACTGCTGGTGTGTATACATTATGATACTCTCAGTTCATACACTGTGTTGTGTATACATTATGAACTCTCAGTTCATACACTGTGGTGTGTATACATTATGACACTCTCAGTTCATACACTGTGGTGTGTATACATTATGACACTCTCAGTTCATACACTGCTGGTTGTGTATACATTATGACACTCTCAGTCATACACTCTGTGTGTATACATTATGACACTCTCAGTTCATACACTGCTAGTGTGTATACATTATGATACTCTCAGTTCATACACGCTGGTGTGTATTCTATGACACTTCACGTCTCACGACACTTGCTACTTTCTACAAGACACTTCTTCCAGTTCATGACTTCTCTGGAATTGCCTTCACAGATACTTTCAGTTCTTACGAGACAGTTGTATACATCTAGGACTACTCTGCTGTTCATACACTTGCCGTTGTCTACGAGACACTTGCACTTCTCACGTATACACGTTGTATACTTATGATACTCCTCTTCAGACACTGTGCTTTACAGACATTTGACACTCTCAGTTCAGACACTTGCTGGCTGTTCTACAGACTTTGACTTCTCTACGAACACTTGCTTATCTACGAGACACTTTGCACTTCTACGAGTTCATTTACAACACTTACTTTCTACGAGAAATTGTCTTCTCTAGCTGGTCCATACGAGACACTTGGGTAAGTTTTCTACGAGACACTTGTACTTCTCTACGAGCACGCACTTCAGAGACACTTGCACTTCTCTACGAGACACTTGCACTTCTCTACGAGACACTTGTACTTCTCTACGAGACACTTGTACTTCTCTACGAGACACTTGCACTTCTCTACGAGACACTTGCACTTCTCTACGAGACACTTGCACTTCTCTATGAGACACTTGCACTTCTCTACGAGACACTTGCACTTCTCTACGAGCCTTCTTCTCTACGAGACACTTGACTTTCTCATGAGACACTTGCACTTCTCTACGAGACACTTGCACTTCTCTACGAGACACTTGCACTTCTCTACGAGACACTTGCACTTCTCTACGAGAACTTACTTCTCTACGAGACACTTGCACTTCTCTACGAGACACTTGCACTTCTCTACGAGACACTTGCACTTCTCTACGAGACACTTGTACTTCTCTACGAGACACTTTTACTTCTCTACGAGACACTTGCACTTATCTACGAGACACTTGCACTTCTCTACGAGACGCTTGCACTTCTCTACGAGACACTTGCACTTCTCTACGAGACACTTGCACTTCTCTACGAGACACTTGACTTCTCTACGAGACACTTTTACTTCTCTACGATGGACACTTGCACTTCTCTACGAGACACTTGCACTTCTCTACGAGACACTTGCACTTCTCTACGAGACACTTGCACTTCTCTACGAGACACTTGCACTTCTCTACGAGACGCTTGCACTTCTCTACGAGACACTTGCACTTCTCTACGAGACACTTGCACTTCTCTACGAGACACTTGACTTCTCTACGAGACACTTACTCTCTACGAGACACTTGCACTTCTCTAGAGACACTTGCACTTCTTACGAGACACTTACTTCTCTACGAGACACTTACTTCTCTACGAGACACTTTACTTCTCTACGAGACACTTATTCTGAGACACTTCTTCTCTACGAGACACTTTACTTCTCTACGAGACACTTGCACTTCTCTACGAGACACTTTTACTTCTCTACGAGACACTTGCACTTCTCTACGAGACACTTTTACTTCTCTACGAGACACTTGCACTTCTCTACGAGACACTTGCACTTCTCTACGAGACACTTGCACTTCTCTACGAGACACTTCTTCTACGAGACCTTACTTCTCTACGAGACACTTGCACTTCTCTACGAGACACTTGCACTTCTCTACGAGACACTTGCACTTCTCTACGAGACACTTGCACTTCTCTACGAGACACTTGCACTTCTCTACGAGACACTTGCACTTCTCTACGAGACGCTTGCACTTCTCTACGAGACACTTGCACTTCTCTACGAGACACTTGCACTTCTCTACGAGACACTTGCACTTCTCTACGAGACACTTGCACTTCTCTACGAGACACTTGCACTTCTCTACGAGACACTTGCACTTCTCTACGAGACACTTTTACTTCTCTACGAGACACTTTTACTTCTCTACGAGACACTTTTACTTCTCTACGAGACACTTTTACTTCTCTACGAGACACTTGCACTTCTCTATGAGACGCTTGCACTTCTCTACGAGACACTTTTACTTCTCTACGAGACACTTTTACTTCTCTACGAGACACTTTTACTTCTCTATGAGACACTTTTACTTCTCTACGAGACACTTTTACTTCTCTACGAGACACTTTTACTTCTCTACGAGACACTTTTACTTCTCTATGAGACACTTCTTACTTCACGAGACACTTGCACTTCTCTACGAGACGCTTGCACTTTTCTACGAGACACTTGCACTTCTCTACGAGACGCTTGCACTTCTCTATGAGACACTTTTACTTCTCTACGAGACGCTTGCACTTCTCTACGAGACACTTGCACTTCTCTACGAGACGCTTGCACTTCTCTACGAGACACTTGCACTTCTCTACGAGACGCTTGCACTTCTCTACGAGACACTTTGCACTTCTCTACGAGACGCTTGCACTTCTCTAGGAGACACTTTTACTTCTCTACGAGACGCTTGCACTTCTCTAGGAGACACTTGCACTTCTCTACGAGACGCTTGCACTTCTCTAGGAGACACTTGCACTTCTCTACGAGACGCTTGCACTTCTCTACGAGACACTTGCACTTCTCTACGAGACGCTTGCACTTCTCTACGAGACACTTGCACTTCTCTAGGAGACACTTGCACTTCTCTACGAGACGCTTGCACTTCTCTACGAGACACTTGCACTTCTCTACGAGACGCTTGCTTCTCTACGAGACACTACAAGAAGCCATCATCGAGGGTTCACTGACATGGGAACTTATAACTCACTATGCTTCAGTTATCTGCCTGTGCCCTAATTACTGAGGCAATTTATACATAACTTGGGACTACCTGACACGATACTCATTATCCCGTCTATAATGAAGCAGTGGTCTTACAGTGATTGGTCCAGCTGTGTTACTCCCGTTGACGTTGTGTTCCTACCCTTGTGTTGCTGCTGTTGATGTTCTGTTGCTACTTAAAGATGCTTAAAGATACTCTCAGTTCCCACTAATTGTGCTCTCCCCAGTGTTTTCGACTGAAGAAGCTTGGTGCGCGGGCGAAACGTTTCGACAATAAGGATTCCTAGGAGTTGCACATGTGTCTTGGTTATCTTGCTGTTGTTCCCCTTGCTCGAAAGGTGTTGGGAGGGAGGGGAGGGTGAGTGTCATTCCTTGCCCTATCTGTGCTGATATTTTCCACATGCCTTCGTTGTGTCATCCCATAACCACCATATGACCCCTATCACCCAGGGCTCCTCTTCCCCCTATCACCCATCCCCCTTCCCTACGATTCCCTATTCCTCATTGCCTCCTAGGACCTCCCCAACTTACACCTCAGTGTATCCCAGGGGAAATTAAGTGTGTTCTTCCTGTGATTTCCAGATACCACCACCACCACCACCATGTTCCTGCCCCCACCTGGCTGGTCCACCTGTTTGTTCTGTCTGGTTCACCCATCTGGTCCACCCTCCTAGTTCACTTCCTGATCTTTGAATAAATCCCATCAACACAAAGTTTAAAGCAGATAGGACGATACGTTCTTCATCTAATAAATGGATATCAATGTCATTATTTATTTAATATAACTGGCAAATTGTGACTTACGGAGCCCAGTCGCAGCGAGAACCTTGCTTTCTGGAAGACAGAACTGGAAATTTAGAGATTTTATATGTTTTTATAAACTAATTTAGTAATATTCACAAAATTGCCAGCACACAAACAATGCTTAATAGATCCTATCCAAACCACTGAACGGGTGGGATTCGAACCCATGACGAGACAGTCGTGAATATACCGTGTTTTTTTGCAATCGTGTTCGAACGGTTTCGTGAGTAATGATGGGTGTTATCCAGGCTTATTATAAAAGGCATTAGTTATTAAATATTGAGGCTATTCTGAAGAGGTAGACTCAAATATCCGTAACGGGATTAAACGGGAATCAAAGTTTCACAATACACGTAAACTTGTCAGATGTGCGCTTACACACTGTAGTTTCTGTACCATCGTCGTAGTAGGAGACACCTAATGACCATGTTTAGTAAGTCCTAAAACTCGCCAGCTCCGAGATTTGTTTGCGAGGGAATAATTTACGATTTCGTGAGTTAGGAGACACCTGGTTCGATCTCTGGAAGCCCCGCCGCTCTGAGAGTTTCGCAAGACACTTCCAGGATGCTGGAATAAGTATACCTGGAAAGGAAATAAATGGTATAAAATACCGACACAATGGATCACATTATACTGCTTATGTGTTTATTTTTCCATACCTGGAAAGGGTTTCGGGGGTCAACGCCCCCGAGGCCCGGTCTGTAACCAGGCCATACAGTGCAACAAGTCTGATCCCAGCTCACTTGTAAATGCCAACTGATCCTAGAATCTAGCCCTGGTTACCGTACACCAGCGATGATGGAAAATTTGAAGAAGATCGGATGAGGCGTTCCAGTGCTATGAGCGAAGTAAATAAAAACGATAAGTTGGAGGAAGAGAAAAAATATTCTTACATCCGCTTGAACATAAGAAAGGAGGAACACTGCAGCAGCCCTGTTGGCCCATACTAGGCAGGTCCTTCACAATCCATCCCACTAACAGAATATTTGGTCAACCCAATTTTCAATGCTACCCAAGAAATAAGCTTTGATAATTCAGTTTACTCATGTGCAATTCCCACTCAAATCCAACCCCTCTCACACATGAATTTATCCAACCTTTATCGCCTTTCATTGATGCCTTAAAACAATAAAATATATATATATATATATATATATATATATATATATATATATATATATATATATATATATATATATATATATATATATATATATATATATATTTTATATATATATATATTTATATATATATATATATATATATATATATATATATATATATATATATATATATATATATATATATATATATCGTGCCGGTTAGGTAAAACTTGCGATTTAGGCTTAAATAGCAACGCTCACCTTGCCATATAAGACAAGTGAAAATTTGTGTATGCAATAATTTCGCCAAAATCATTCTGAACATAACGAAAAAAATATATTTCATTGTGCTTGTTTATTATTAAATTAATGTTAACGTATCTAAAACATATTTAGTTGGTTTAGGCTAAATTAAATTGCGCTTGTTGTAATAAGGTTAGGTAGGTTTTCAAAGTTTCTCTTGGTACAAAATTATAAATTCTTACATTAACATAAATGAAAAAAATATATCTTTAAACGTATAAGAGAAAATTTTAGAAAGGACTTAATTTTAGATGAGTTCTTGCTAATTGACCAGTTTTACCTAATCGGCACGACTATATATATATATATATATATATATATATATATATATATATATATATATATATATATATATATATATATATATATATATATACATATACTATGTGTGTGTGTGTAACGAATGGCAATCAGGAAACCCCTTAGGCCAATCTGAGCAAACGTATTCATTGATAAATAATATTACCCTGTGACTCACTCAGATATTTCCCCCGATAAAAAAATTATTAAAAAAAATATGGTTAAAATATGCAGACGGCATTCTTTCAGAAGTGCTGCGTGAAAAAAAAGTATTTTGAGAGATTTGGTGAATTAAATATTTTCCATCATTCTTCCGTTATTTGCGTCAGCCTTCCATCATCTGCGTCAGCCTTCCATCAACTGCGTCAGCCTTCCATCATCTGCGTCAGCCTTCCATCAACTGCGTCAGCCTTCCATCATCTGCGTCAGCCTTCCATCACAAATACTGGTGGTATGAAATCCTCGGCGCCTCTAGACAGCCTGGAGGACGATGGTAATGTTATGATAATAATGTATATAAAAAAGACACACTTGAGTGTTTATATAGGTGTTTATATAAGCTGCTTCTCATATCATAAATACAAGGCACCTAAACCGAGAGGCTTATACATTTCAGTGTATATGCACTCATGGGTGTATCTCTCTTAGTGTGTATACAGTGAGAGATGTTTCTCTCAGTGTATATATATATACATTTTATATATATATATATATATATATATATATATATATATATATATATATATATATATATATATATATATATATATATATATATATATATATGTCGTGCCGATTAGGTAAAACTGGTCAATTAGCAAGAACTCATCTAAAATTAAGTCCTTTCTAAAATTTTCTCTTATACGTTTAAAGATATATTTTTTTCATTTATGTTAATGTAAGAATTTAAAATTTTGTACCAAGAGAAACTTTGAAAACCTACCTAACCTTATTACAACAAGCGGAATTTAATTTAGCCTAACCCAACTAAATATATATTAGATACGTTAACATTAATTTAATAATAAACAAACACAATGAAATATATTTTTTTTGTTATGTTCAGAATGATTTTTGCGAAATTATTGCATACACAAATTTTCCCTTGTCTTATATGGCAAGAAGAGCGTTGCTATTTAAGCCAAAATCGCCAGTTTTACCTAATCGGCACGACATATATATATATATATATATATATATATGTCGTGCCGATTAGGTAAAACTGGTCAATTAGCAAGAACTCATCTAAAATTAATTCCTTTCTAAAATTTTCTCTTATACGTTTGAAGATATATTTTTTTCATTTATGTTAATGTAAAAAATTATAATTTTTACCAAGAGAAACTTTGAAAACCTACCTAACCTTATTACAACAAGTGCAATTTAATTTAGCCTAACCCAACTAAATATATTTTAGATACGTTAACATTAATTTAATAATAAACAAACACAATGAAATACATTTTTTTCGTTATGTTCAGAATGATTTTGGCGAAATTATTGCATACACAAATTTTCACTTGTCTTATATGGCAAGGTGAGCGTTGCTATTTAAGCCAAAATCGCAAGTTTTACCTAATCGGCACGACATATATATATATATATATATATGTTATATATATATATATATATATATATATATATATATATATATATATATAGACAAAATACAATGGGGAGTAAAACAACATAGATAACAACTCAGAGCTACATGTCAAATACTTCGTCCAACTCCCCGGCAGTGGGCCGCGTGCCCAGAATACTGCAGGTATTTCCCTCTGGATCGCAACACTGAGTCTCTGAAAGAGGAAGCTGGTCGCCCTGTGGTCCTTGGTTTCTATGATGATATATATATATATATATATATATATATATATATATATATATATATATATATATATATATATATATATGTCGTGCCGATTAGGTAAAACTGGTCGATTAGCAAGAACTCATCTAAAATTAAGTCCTTTCTAAAATTTTCTCTTATACGTTTAAAGATATATTTTTTTTCATTTAAGTTAATGTAACAATTTATAATTTTGTACCAAGAGAAACTTTGAAAACCTACCTAACCTTATTACAAAAGCGCAATTTAATTTAGCCTAACCCTACTAAATATATTTTAGATACGTTAACATTAATTTAATAAAAAACAAACACAATGAAATATATTTTTTTCGTTATGTTCAGAATGATTTTGGCGAAATTATTGCATACACAAATTTTCACTTGTCTTATATGGCAAGGTGAGCGTTGCTATTTAAGCCAAAATCGAGAGTTTTACCTAATCGGCACGACATATATATATCGTGCCGATTAGGTAAAACTTGCGATTTTGGCTTAAATAGCAACGCTCATCTTGCCATATAAGGCAAGCGAAAATTTGTGTATGCAATAATTTCGCAAAAATCATTGTGAACCTAACGAAAAAAATATATTTCATTGTGTTTGTGGAGAAAATTCTCCAAAAGAGGGGGGTATTAGCCCTTTGTGCCCTTTTCAAAAGCCCTACCCTTTCCGGCCCTTAGGAAGGGCCAGACGAGGCGTGTCTGGCTTCGAAAACAACTTAATTAATCACAGATGAAAAGACCGCAGTGTGTCACGTGTTGTCTGACCAAGTAGCAACGAGTATATATGAGTCAATAGACATTTGAGATAAATGTAACTCTTTGCCGTAACAGAAAAGTTACAGGAAACTGCTGTTTCCATTTCTACACTAGAACCTCCAATTATGTGCTCCAGTGATTGAAGTATTTAAAGAACACAAACATTTGAATTACCACTTGTAGCAGCATGTAGCAATTGTTGAAATTGTGCTGATGTCAGCGATGCCAAGCCCTGCTGAGGCACGAGGGCACACGAGGCGTTAGATTGAACTCTGCCACCGAAGAAACGGGTCATATGGCGCGAGGGGATTTAACCTAACAAAGACATTAGTCGTGGACGTCGGTGCGCTAATTTAATCTCAACTAACGTCGGGAAATCGGATAAGAACTCTGTTCCAGCGCGTTTAGTGAATAAAATCGCGGTATATTCAGAAGTGTGTGCAGCTTCTTACTACTGCAAAAAGACTAAATTGAAGAATGTAAAGGGACAATGAGTGCTTTGTCTAACAAGGCAGTGACTCTTCAGCAGCATTCTTTAATCAAGACAGCGATATCCGGGTGTGAATTAAGGGTCTGTTACAAATACCCAGGTAAGTCTGCTCAGACATGTTTATGTTCATAAAATTGCGCAGTTGGGAACATTATCATAATCTAGGCAGATTTATCATTCACCCAGTTACTCGTGGGCGATCCGCCCAAACACAGTGAGTAAACCGTCTTTCAGTCCATTCAATGACTGAATATATGGCATACGCTCCTTTGGGGCAATAATATAAGCTTCATGTGTGATTTTACACCCATACAGCCCTGTGGGGGATGTGGACGTCTGCATCAACCATCGGTTACTGGGACGGCTGGGTAATCGTGGATGCATCTACAAGCTAAGTATAGCAACATTAACAGTCCACTTTATCGTAGGGGTACATTCCCCCACAGTGTTTGTTTACTATTAAATTATTGTAAACTTATCTAAAATATATTTAGTTGGAATAGGCTAAACTAAATTGCTCTTGTTATAAGGTTAGGTAAGTTTTCTAAGGTTCTTTTGGTACAAAATTATTTATATTTACTTTAACATAAATGAAAAAATATATCTTTAAACGTATAAGAGAAACATTTAGAAAGGATATAATTTTAAACGAGTTCCTGCTAATTAACCAATTTTACCTATTCGGCACGATATATATATATACACACACAACCCGCACATAGAAGAGAGGAGCTTACGACGACGTCTCGGTCCGACTTGGACCATTTACAAAGTCACACTAACACAAAGAACAGGTAGAAGGGATATTTATAGGCAGCAGACAGGGGAGGGCACAATAAAGTGGTGGAGTAATAGTGGAAGTAGTAGTGGTAGTGGAAGTAGTAGTGGTAGTGGAAGTAGTAGTAGTAGAGTCAGTCAATTCTAGGAAAGAGGAGCACTGCAATAAATCTGGCGGCCCACATAGGGTAAGGACAAGAACACAGTCGCCGTCTTGTTGAATCCTCCCTTATACACAACTTTCCCTGTATGAATCTTAGCCCTGGCTTTGTCTCTGTAGATGCTTTCCTCTCCCATTACATTGTTAAATGCTCCAAACTTCAGAACACCCGTGACTTAACCTGATTCCTTCCCCTTCTATCTCTTCCCCCTTCTCCTCTTTCTTCTTTCTCCTCTGTATTTCTCCTTGTATTTGTCCTTCTTTATTTTATTTTCATCATTTTTTCCACCTCTGTGTTCTTGTCCTTACCCTATGCTGGCCGCCACCTTTATTGCAGTGCTCCTCTTTCCTAGAATTGACTGACTCCACTACTATTACTTCCACTACCACTATTACTCCACCATTTTCTTGTGCCCTTCCCTGTCTGCTTCCTATAAATATCCCTTCTACCTGTCCTGTGTGTTAGTGTGACTTTGTAAATGGTCCAAGTCGGACCGAAACGTCGTCGTAAGCTCCTCTCTTCTATGTGCGGGTTGTGTGTGTATTGTTCCAGTCACGGTATTATGCCTTTTTTGTTATATATATATATATATATATATATATATATATATATATATATATATTATAATAAAAAAGAAGAGCTAAACTCACTAGGGTCATAGAGCGCTGCTATACAGAGCGAAACGTGTTGGTAATCAAAGGTAACTCATCAACTGTGACTTTGCTGTGGACAGAGAGTCGTCGTGGACGTTGTGGTAAAGTAGCCGACCAGTTTTATTAAGCGTCTAATTATCGGCCATTAAGTGGAAATCAGGGTTTTGCCTTTTTAGCAATTTGGTTGAGGGGAGGAGCGGTGAGTGCGGTTCACTGCGCAAAGATATAACCTACGTGTTCAGAGAGCAAAGGAAAAATTGTGGGGTTTTGCGCGGTAGTTATGGCAACCGCACGCGCTGTGTGTGTGTGTGTGTGTACTCACCTAGTTGTGGTTGCAGGGGTCGATTCATAGCTCCTGGCCCCGCATGTGTGTGTGTGTGTGTGATAGTTAATTGAGCATATTGTGTCTATACTTATACCTGTTGGTACTGTGCTTATATATCCTGGGTAATGGCGCTAGCAGCACTGCTGGGTATTAGTGCTAGCAACACCGCTGGGTATTAGTGCTAGCAGAACCGCTGGGTATTAGTGCTAGCAGAACCGCTGGGTATTAGTGCTAGCAACACCATGTCTAAAGTTAGCATCGCTAAGATATGACACTGGCCTTTCTCAGCATGAAGCCTCACGAACAAGTATGTACCTTCAATATTCTTCGAAACAAAGGTAGTAGATAAGACGGCGTGGATCTACGCAAACTTTAATCAAATCTACAAAGCCTGTGGCTAAGACGAGACTGTAAGAACGTTGGCAGAAAGGGAAGGTACATCAATACTTGCATGCCCTTATTTTTAACCCTTGAAAGGGGAATACCTTGATGCTGGAAAAAGACTCGGGATGAAAAGAACTGGCGATATTCTTCCCTTCCTTGGATACAGACCTGAGAACCTTCCATTCTCCGGGTGCTACAGAACCGAAACAGATGTACCTCTTCCTCGTTGAAAATTGGGGATATTATAATATTGGATGACTTTAGAAATCTCTTCTCGTAAGAGCGCAAGAACAGCGCAAGAACCACCAGTCACTTATCAACACTATCTTCCTTGATGCTCACTTTACCTCCTGTCAAGACTTACGTACACAGGATGTACATGAGGTGGCTGGTCTAAGTGTCCATTATGAATGAACACAAGTTGATACACGTGTTATCTTGTATAAACATTTGTACTTTTATTGTTCACGTACACAGAGGTTGAACACAGGCTGGCTGATGTAAAGGTGTTTTTAGAATGTGTAATAGGCGGAGTACACATGTTGGCTGTTGTAGATGAATGGTTCAAAGAACCGACAAGTTGTTACATTAGACACATATGCAACACTTGGGTATCTTTATTGAGGAAAACGTTTCGCCATACAGTGGGTTCATCAGTCCAATACAAAGTAGAAAATTGAAAGGAGAGGAGTGTGAGGTAATCAGTCCCTCGGCCTGGAGTCGATGTGTTCAGTCCATCAGTCTTGAAGCAAGTACAGCATAGGGCAAATAGAAGTTGCTTATATACTGTAGACAGGTGAGACGAAGCAGGAGGAGGCGGGGTCATAGTGGTACCATCCACTAGTCGAAGTAGGTCTTCGTCCTAATGGTTCTTTGAACCATTCATCTACATCCTGTCTGACACAGCAACATCTTGAGATCTTGATACAAACGGATTCTTCAACACTTGTCCAACCTTAGGACGAAGACCTACTTCAACTAGTGGATGGTACCACTATGACCCCGCCTCCTCCTGCTTCGTCTCACCTGTCTACAGTATATAAGCAACTTCTATTTGCCCTATGCTGTACTTGCTTCAAGATTGATGGACTGAACACATCGACTCCAGGCCGAGGGACTGATTACCTCAAACTCCTCCTCTCCTTTCAACTTTCTACTTTGTATTGGACTGATGAAGCCACTGTGTGGCGAAACGTTTTCCTCAATAAAGATACCCAAGTGTTGCATATGTGTCTAATTTAACATGTTGGCTGTTGAATATCTTTATTATGAATGTACACACGTGTAGTAGACACACAAGCAGGTGTTGTAAAAGCATTTGTTTTGAAAGTATAGCAATAAACCCTTATTTTGAAGGAACGTAGGCTGACGTATACATTGAAAGAGACAAGTTAGAATAAGTTAGTTGCTTTATGGAAATATATATTGCAAAATTCATTAAATGGCATACACAAAGTATATAATAGAATATATAATATCAGAGGAAAAAAATAGGATTAATATATTTTTTTAAAAGCTTTGTTACTGAGCTAGTTGCCCTACCGAAAAAAAAAAATTGTATTAGCTACAGTTGTACACTGGATGGCTTCTGTACGTTAGGTAAATGTAAACATAAGCTAAACGACACATCTGACTGGGTAACGAGAGTGTTTCATTAAGCAACTGGTACCCTCCCTCCTGTGCTGGTAGAGGTAGCGTAAAGTATTGCCTGATAACACCAAAATAACTGTTAAATTTCACAGTGTGTGTGTGTGTGTGTGTGTGTGTATGTGTCCCCCCCTATTTGTGGTTGCAGGGGTACATTTAAAGCTCCTGCCTCCGCCTCTTCGCTAGTCGCTACTAGGTCTACTCTCTCCCTGCTCTAAGAGCCTTGTCGTACCTCATCTTAAAACTATGTATGGATGGAGGAGGTGTACTCACCTATTTGTGGTTGCAGGAATCGAGTCACTGTGTGTGTGTGTGTGTGTGTGTGTGTGTGTGTGTGCGTGTGTGTGTGAACTTGACCCTACGACATAACAAACAAAGATGAAGTGTTTGGTTGGTGTAACACAGCTAGATGAGTTTCCCCTCAGTGGAACCTTCTCCACCCCCCCCCTAAACAAAAAAATATAAGATTGCTATGCAGTGTTTCCCCTCTCCCAGACTCTGCAATCTCAGGCTCATGCACGCTGCCTCTGCACGTGTCACGGGTTGAACTTATACTTAAAAGTCACGCGGGCATCGGAGAAGCACTTACGCATGCAGGACCACACGAACGAATTAGATACCAAGAACGACCCACCAGCAACATACCATGGACGACCCACCAGCAACATACCATGGACGACACACCAGCAGCATACCATGGACGACACACCAGCAGCATACCATGGACGACACACCAGCAACATACCATGGACTACACACCAGCAGCATACCATGGACGACACACCAGCAACACACCATGGACGACACACCAGCAACATACCATGGACGACACACCAGCAACATACCATGGACGACACACCAGCAACATACCATGGACGACACACCAGCAACATACCATGGACGACACACCAGCAGCATACCATGGACGACACACAAGCAACACACCGTGGACGACACACCAGCAACATACCATGGACGACACACCAGCAACACACAGTGGACGACACACCAGCAACATACCATAGCCGACACACCAGCAACATACCATGGACGACACACCAGCAATACACCATGGACGACACACCAGCAACACACCATGGACGACACACCAGCAACATACCATGGACGACACACCAGCAACACACCATGGACGACACACCAGCAACACACCATGGACGACACACCAGCAACACACCATGGACGACACACCAGCAACACACCATGGACGACACACCAGCAACACACCATGGACGACACACCAGCAACATACCATGGACGACACACCAGCAACACACCGTGGACGACACACCAGCAACATACCATGGACGACACACCAGCAACATACCATGGACGACACACCAGCAATACACCATGGACGACACACCAGCAACACACCATGGACGACACACCAGCAACATACCATGGACGACACACCAGCAACACACCATGGACGACACACCAGCAACAACCATGGACGACACACCAGCAACACACCTGGACGACACACCAGCAACTACCTGGACGACACACCAGCAACAACCATGGACGACACACCAGCAACATACCATGGACGACACACCAGCAACAACCATGGACGACACACCAGCAACACACCTGGACGACACACAGCAACATACCATGGACGACACCAGCACACACCTGGACGCACACCAGCAACATACCATGGACGACACCAGCAACAACCATGGACGACACACAGCAACACCTGACGACACACCAGCAACACACCGGACGACACACCACAACAACCATGGACGACACACCAGACAACCATGGACGACCAGCAAACACCATGGACGACACACAGCAACAACCTGGACGACACACCACAACCCATGGACGACACACCAGCAACACACCATGGACGACACACCAGCAACAACCATGGACGACACACCAGCAACAACCTGACGACACCAGCAACATACCATGGACGACACACCAGCAACATACCATGACGACACACCAGCAAAACCATGGACGACACCACAACACACTGGACGACACACCAGCAACATACCATGGACGACACACCAGCACACACCATGGACGACACACCAGCAAACACCATGGACGACACCAGCAACACACCATGGACGACACAGCAACAACATGGACGACACCAGCAACACCATGGACGACACACCAGCAACACACCTGACGACAAAAAAGCAACACACCTGGACGACACACCAGCAACAACCTGGACGACACACCAGCAACACACCATGACGACACCAGCAACACCATGGACGACACACAGCAACATACCATGGACGACACACCAGCAACAACCATGGACGACACACCAGCAACATACCATGGACGACACACCAGCAACAACCTGGACGACACACCAGCAACATACCATGGACGACACACCAGCAACATACCATGGACGACACACCAGCAACACACCATGGACGACACACCACAACAACCATGGACGACACACCAGCAACAACCATGGACGACACACCAGCAACACACCGTGGACGACACACCAGCAACAACATGGACGACACACCAGCAACACACCTGGACGACACACCAGCAACATACATGGACGACACACAGCAACAACCTGGACGACACACCAGCAACAACCTGGACGCACACCAGCAACACACCGTGGACGACACACCAGCCCAACACAAAACTGGACGACACACCAGCAACAACCTGGACGAACACCAGCAACAACCATGGACGACACACCAGCAACATACCATGGACGACACACAGCAACAACCATGGACGACACACCAGCAACACACCATGGACGACACACCAGCAACATACCTGGACGACACACCAGCAACAACCATGGACGACACACCAGCAACACACCATGGACGACACACCAGCAACAACCATGGACGACACACCAGCAACATACCATGGACGACACACCAGCAACAACCATGGACGACACACCAGCAACACACCTGGACGACACACCAGCAACATACCATGGACGACACACCAGCAACAACCATGGACGACACACAGCAACACACCATGGACGACACACCAGCAACACACCATGGACGACACCAGCAACAACCATGGACGACACACAGCAACATACCATGGAGACACACACACACTGGAGACACCAGCAACACACCATGGACGACACACCAGCAACACACATGGACGACACACCAGCAACATACCTGCGACGCAACACCAGACAACACACCTGGAGACACACCAGCAACAACCATGGAGACACACCAGCAACACACCGTGGACGACACCCAGCAACAACCTGGACGACACACCAGCAACATACCATGGACGACACACCAGCAACATACCATGGACGACACACCAGCAACACACCTGGACGACACACCAGCAACAACCATGGACGACACACCAGCAACACCGTGGACGACACACCACAACCTGCACACACACCACTGGACGACACGTCAAGCAACAAAACCATGGACGACACACCCAACACCATGGGACACACCAGCAACAACCGTGGACGACCACCAGCAACACCGTGGACGACACCCAGCAACACAAAAAACATGGGACACAGCAACACCATGGACGACACCAGCAACAACCATGGACGACACACCAGCAACACACCATGGACGACACACCACAACATACATGGACGACACACCAGCAACATACCATGGACGACACACCAACAACCATGAGACACCACAACAACCATGGAGACACACCAGCAACAACCATGGACGACACACAGCAACAACCATGGACGACACACCACACACCATGGACGACACACCAGCAACCATGGAGACACACCAGCAACAACCATGGACGACACACCAGCAACATACCATGGACGACACACCAGCACATACCTGGACGACCACCAGCAACAACAGCAACAACCATGGAGACACACCAGCAACACACCTGGACGACACACCAGCAACACACCGTGGACGACACACCAGCAACACACCGTGGACGACACACCAGCAACATACCATGGACGACACACCAGCAACATACCATGGACGACACACCAGCAACATACCATGGACGACACACCAGCAACACACCGTGGACGACACACCAGCAACATACCATGGACGACACACCAGCAACACACCATGGACGACACACCAGCAACACACCGTGGACGACACACCAGCAACATACCATGGACGACACACCAGCAACACACCGTGGACGACACACCAGCAACATAGCTCTGCTCTTCTACACACGTACAATACCCGAGTTAACACCTGAGAGCCTTTATTAATTGACGTTTCGCCCACACTTGAATATTAATAGAATCAAAATCAAGGCGACACAGGGGGAACCAGATGGCGCAGATGAGCTGTAGCGATGTAAGGAAGTATTTAAGAAGAAGACACAATACCGTGACTGAAACAATGCACTGATAACCCGTGACACAGGAGAGAGAAGATTTCACGACGACGTTTCGGTCCGACTTGGACCCTTTTTCAATTGTGACTTTGTAAATGGTCCAAGTTGTAAACTTCTCTCTCCTATGTCTGGGTTATTTGTTTAAGGAAATATTTATCTAGCTTTAGGAAGATTGATGAGTTGAAGGATTTGGAGGAGGCAGTGGTGGAGGCAAACTCAGTACACAGCTTTAAGAGTAGATATGACAAGACCCAGGAGGAAAGAAATAACTGATGCCAGTCAGGGGAGAAGGCGGGGCCAGGAGCTGAGTCTCAATCCCGGCAAACGAGAACATCTCGAGGATCGGTTCTCGTCCAGAACACAAATGC
>WNWK01002367.1:42500-65000 GCA_009830355.1 Cherax destructor
CCCTTTGTAGTTCTGCCTGGTCCTCGTCCGATTGAATTCTTCTCATCAACTTCACATCATCTGCAAACAGGGACACTTCGGAGTCTATTCCTTCCGTCATGTCGTTCACAAATACCAGAAACAGTACCGGTCCTAGGACTGACCCCTGTGGAACCCCATGAATGTTCATGTGACACAGAGGAACACAAAGGTTGGGAACCCCTGACTTTGGTGTTTCTGAAGTGCTGGTGCGATAGTGTGTGTGTGTGTGTGTGTGTGTGTACTCACCTAGTTGTACTCACCTAATTGTGGTTGCAGGGGTCGAGTCATAATTCTTGGCCCCACCTCTTCACTGGCCGCTACTGGGTCACTCTCCCTGCGCCATGAGCTTTATCATACCTCTTCTTAAAGCTATGTATGGAACCTGCCTCCACTACATCGCTTCCCAAACTATTCCACTTCCCGACAACTCTGTGACTGAAGAAATACTTCCTAACATCCCTGTGATTCATCTGAGTCTTCAACTTCCAACTGTGTCCCCTTGTTGTTGTGTCCCATCTCTGGAACATTCTGTCTCTGTCCACCTTGTAAATTCCTCTCAGTATCTTATATGTCGTTATCATGTCCCCCCTATCTCTCCTGTCTTCCAGTGTCGTCAGGTCGATTTTCCTAAATCTCTCCTCGTAGGACATACCCCTTAGCTCCGGGACTAGTCTTGTTGCAAATCTTTGCACTTTCTCTAGCTTCTTTACGTGCTTGGCTAGATGTGGGTTCCAAACTGGTGCTGCATACTCCAGTATGGGTCTAACGTACACAGTGTACAGGGTCCTGAACGATTCCTTATTAAGATGTCGGAATGCTGTTCTTAGGTTAGCTAGGCGCCCATATGTTGCTGCAGTTATTTGGTTGATGTGCGCCTCAGGAGATGTGCCTGGTGTTATACTCACCCCAAGATCTTTTTCTTTGATTGAGGTTTGTAGTCTCTGGCCCCCTAGACTGTACTCCGTCTGCGGTCTTCTTTGCCCTTCCCCAATCTTCATGACTTTGCACTTGGTGGGGTTGAACTCCAGGAGCCAATTACTGGACCAGGCTTGCAGCCTGCCCAGATCCCTTTGTAGTTCTGCCTGGTCCTCGTCCGATTGAATTCTTCTCATCAACTTCACATCATCTGCAAACAGAGACACTTCGGAGTCTATTCCTTCCGTCATGTCGTTCACAAATACCAGAAACAGCACCGGTCCTAGGGCTGACCCCTGTGGAACCCCACTCGTCACCGGCGCCCACTCTGACACCTCGCCACGTGCCATGACTCGCTGCTGTCTTCCTGACAGGTATTCCCTGATCCATTGTAGTTCCTTCCCTGTTATCTCTGCCTAGTCCTCCAGCTTCTGCACTAATATCTTGTGTGGAACTGTGTCAAACGCCTTCTTACAGTCCAGGAATATGCAATCTTCCCACCCCTCTCTCTCTCTCTCTCTTGTCTTACTGCTGTCACCCTGTCATAGAACTCCAGTAGGTTTGTGACACAGGATTTCCCGTCCCTGAAACCGTGTTGGCCGTCGTTGATAAGCTCATTCCTTTCTAGGTGCTCCACCACTCTTCTCCTGATAATCTTCTCCATGACCTTGCATACTATACAAGTCAGTGACACTGGTCTGTAGTTTAGTGCTACGTTCCTGTCTCCTTTTTTAAAAATTGGAACTACATTTGCTGTCTTCCATACCTCAGGTAGTTGCCCTGTTTCGATAGACGTGTTGAAGATTGTTGTTAGGTTAAACACATAGCTCCTCTGCTCCCTCTCTCAGGACCCATGGAGAGATGTTATCCGGCCCCATCGCCTTTGAGGTATCCAGCTCGCTTAGTAGCCTCTTCACTTCCTCCTCAGTTGTGTGTATTGTGTCCAGCACCTGATATTGTACCCCACCTCTCCTCCTTTCTGGAGGCCCTTCTATCTTCTCTGTGAACACCTCTTTGAATCTCATGTTGAGCTCCTCACACACTTCGCGGTCATTTCTTGTGACCTCCCCTCCTTCCTTCCTCAGCCTGATCACCTGGTTCTTGACTGTTCTTCTCCTCCTGATGTGACTGTACAACAGCTTCGGGTCAGATTTGGCTTTCGCTGCTATGTCATTCTCATACTGTCGTTGGGCCTCCCTTCTTACCTGTGCATATTCATTTCTGGCTTTACGACTACTCTCCTTATTTTCCTGGGTCCTTTGCCTTCTATACTTCTTCCATTACCTAGCACACTTGGTTTTGGCCTCCCTGCACCTTTGGGTGAACCACGGGCTCATCCTGGCTTTTTCGTTGTTTCTGTTTCCCTTGGGTACAAACTTCTCCTCAGCTTCCTTGCATATTGTTGTCACATATTCCATCATCTCGTTTACTGACTTCCCTGCCAGTTCTCTGTCCCACTGAACCCCATTCAGGAAGTTCTTCATGCCCATTATTCCCCTTTCTTGTAGTTTGGCTTCATTCTTCTGGCCCTATCTGCCTCCCCCTCCACCTGTAACTCTACTGTGTAATCAAAGTTTAAAACTATATGATCACTGGCCCCGAGGGGACTTTCATGTGTGATGTCCTCAATATCCACACTACTCAAGGTGAATACTAGGTCCAGTCTCGCTGGTTCATCCTCTCCTCTCTCCCTGGTAGTATCCCTTACGTGTTGGTACATAAAGTTTTCCAGTACCACCTCCATCATCTTAGCCCTCCACGTATCTTGGCCCCCATGTGGCTCCAAGTTCTCCCAGTCTATTTCCTTGTGGTTGAAGTCACCCATGATCAGTAGCTTTGCCCTGCTCGCATGAGCCCTTCTGGCCACTTCAGCCAGTGTGTCAACCATCGCTCTATTACTCTCATCATACTCTTGCCTTGGCCTCCTGCTGTTCTGTGGTGGGTTATACATCACTGCAATTACCACCTTGGGACCTCCAGACTGTAGCATTCCTACTATGTAATCTCCTGCTTCTCCTCTGTCTCCTCTCTCCAGCTCATCAAAATCCCATCGGTTTTTGATCAGCAGTGCCACTCCTCCACCCCCCTCTGTTCCCTCTGTCCCCTCTGTCTTTCCTCAGGATCTGGTATCCCATTGGAAAGATGGCATCTGTTATCATACCTGTTAGCTTGGTTTCTGTGAGAGCTATTATGTCCGGTGATGCCTCTTTGACTCTTTCGTGCCACTCCTCCCACTTATTTGTTAATCCATCAGCATTGGTGTATCATACCTTCAGTTGCCTCTCTACCACTGTGTTTTGGGGGGTCTGTGAGGGTGGGGGACCTGGCAGTGGACTGTGGGATTCTATAGTGGAGTGTTGGGTTGGGGGTGTGAGTGTGGGTAGTAGATTGTGTTTGGATAGTGTGCTTGGTTGTTGGGTGTTGGGGGTGGTTCTGTGTGTGCTTGCTCTTGTTGCTCTGCCCTGCTCTGGTTGTCCTCTGCTGATTCTGTCCTTGTCTCTCCTCCTAGCTCCTTTCACCTTTGTGTCCTCTCCCTCAGATGCTGTCGTTCTGTTTTTTGTTCTGTCTCGGTCTAGGAACACCCTCTTGTATTCTTCCATTTCCTTCAATCGTGGTTTCTCTTGGAGAATTCTGTCCCGCACTGTTTCTGTCATGAGAATCAGCTTGAGTGATCGATTTCTCCCCTTCGAGTACCCCCCTATTCTCTGAAAATTTACAATCTCGGACATGTCTTCTTCACCTATTTCTTTGAGGATGTTCTCAATCTCCTTTCTTTCTGCCTGCCGTCTTTCAGTGTGTGTCCTTCCCTCGCTCTCCTTCAGCCCATGAATAAACACTGCCTTTGCTCTCTCCTCCTCCCATTGCCTTTCCCTCTGTGACTCTGGTTCCTGTCTGTACATGGCCATTTTCTCCTTTTTTTTTTCCTGTAGCTCTTGGTGGCATGATCGTGCCTCTTCATTTGCCCTATTCCCCTCTCCACCTGCTCCCAGCTGCTCACCCTCATCACTCCTTGGCCCTGCTTGGTAGGCAGATACGGCCATAGTGTAAGTTATATCTCCTTCCTTCCAGATGGGCCCCCCTGATGCTGTGTCTTTTCTAGTCAACACCCCTGTAGCCTGCTTCAGCCTGTTTACCTCATCTTCTAGGACCTTTATCCTGGCTACTGCAACTTTGACTTGTGACTCCCAATTCTTCTTCTCCTCCTCCAACCTCTTTTCCAATTTCACAGAAAGTTCTGTCTCCATTTTTGCAGAAAGCTCTCCTAGTTTTCTCTCCCACTCTTGTTCCATCCTTTTGCACTGCTCTTCTATCCATTCTTCCTTACCAGGAGATTCTTCTCTGGTCCCTGGGTCCTTCGAGTCCACACCATTTTTTTTCTTTCCCCCTCTTCCTCTTTGTGTGTGTGTGTGCGTGTGTACTCACCTATTTCTCACATATTTCTGGTTGTAGGGGTCGAGACATTGCTCCTGGCCCTGCCTCTTCACTGATCGCTACTAGATCCTCTCTCCCCCTGCTCCACGAGCATTATCATGTGTGTGTGCGTGTGTGTGTATGTGTACTCACCTATTTGTGGTTGTAAGGGTCGATTCAAAGCTTCTGGCCCCACCTCTTCACTGGTCGCTACTAGGTCCACTCTCTCCCTCCTCCATTTGCTTTATCTTACCCCTTTTTAAAGCTATGTATGGATCCTGCCTCCATCACATCACTCTTCAGATTGTTCCACTTCCTGACAACTCTATGACCGAAGAAGTACTTCCTAACATCCCTGTGCTGCATCCCGTATGCTGCAGCAGTTATTTGGTTAATGTGCACCTCAGGAGATGTGCTCGGTATGATGCTTACACCAAGATCCTTTTCCTTAAGTGAGTTTTGCAGCCTTTGACCTCTTAGGCTCTTCTCCGTCTGCGCTCTCTTTTTTCCTTCTCAAATCTTCATAACTTTGCACTTGCTGGTGTGTGTGTGTGTGTTTGTGTGTGTGTGTGTGTGTGTGGGTGTGTGTGTGGTGTGGTGTGTGTGTGTGTGTGTGTGTGTGTGTGTGTGTGTGTGTGTGATGTGTGTGTGTGTGTGTGTGTGTGTGTGTGTGTGTCATGAGAGAGAGAGAGCCTGATCAGGACGTGAACCTCAGAAGACGAGGCTGAAGGCTTCGAGGATCAGGTGTTCATAGCTTGGGAACGAGGACCAGGATATGGAGCCTAAGAAAAACGAAGCAGAACAGAGGACCAGAAACCAGTATCTGAGGACCAGTATCTGAGGATTACGAGTTGAGGATCAATACTGTCACTCGTGTTCCCACGTCTGTTGATGTCACCAAAATGTACTATTTACCACCACTCTCTCGATAAGCTCGCCTGGGACCAGCTGTAAATGGACTTGCTTTAATAATTCTTTCAAACATATATATATATATATATATGTCGTGCCGATTAGGTAAAACTTGCGATTTTGGCTTAAATAGCAACGCTCTTCTTGCCATATAAGACAAGCAAAAATTTGTGTATGTAATAATTTCGCAAAAATCATTCTGAACCTAACGAAAAAAATATATTTCATTGTGTTTGTTTATTATTATATTATTGTAAAAGTATCTAAAATATATTTAGTTGGGTTAGGCTAAATTAAATTGCACTTGTTGTAATAAGGTTAGGTAGGTTTTCAAAGTTTCACTTGGTACAAAATTATAAATTTTTACATTAACATAAATGAAAAAAATATATCTTTAAACGTATAAGAGAAAATTTTAGAAAGGACTTAATTTTAAATGAGTTCTTGCTAATTGACCAGTTTTACCTAATCGGCCCGACATATATATATATATATATATATATATATATATATATATATATATATATATATATATATATATATATATATATATATATATATATATATATATATATATATATATATATATATATATATGCAAGACAACCACTATGAAAAATAGAAGAATTCCAAGCGCTTTCGTGACTACTCACATTATCTTTTTGCATATATATATATATATATATATATATATATATATATATACGTATATATATAAAGTGTGTTTGTGTGTGTGTTATGTGCCTATTGTTCACAAAGACGAGCGAAAAATCTACAAACATTTATGAGAGCCAATGTGCAGATAATAATCTGTGCTCTTCACTCCCTGCCCTGGCAGAGAGCCAGTCAGACAGAGCCCGCGTCTACTCGGCTGCGATTAGCAGACGCTAATATATTGGTAGTCTTTTAGAAATATACTTTTCTCCAAGTTCTCCACCAATTTTCCTTTCGATTACCTTCTAACATTTCGAGGAACCAGCTTTGCTATTCAGAGATACCTGTCCCTTTCTCATACACGAATTTGTACACTTGATCTTTTACCTCTTTTGTGGGGAATAAGCGCATACAGAACGCCAATGGACGGAGGCTCGAGCCTCCACCACTCCGTGGGGAAAACGATCCGTATATGCTTAATACTTCACATAAAATACTTCGCTTTTGAAGTTTCTTGCTAGCGGTTCACATAGTGTGTTCATGTAAGCTCATGTGTCATAAGAAAAATTTAGTACGTCAATAACTTTGGAACCAGCTGAGATAACGTACCTTAGTTAGCTTTGGTCTTTATTAAGTGGTATAAATTCTGAGCCCAATTAGATTTAGGTGAGTTTAACTTACATATCAGCGGGTGATTTGCATAATTATACAAATCCACTGGCAGGATTTGCTTTCACAGTGTTAACTCATTGGTGTAACTCCATTCACGTTAGAGGCTTCGGCGAAGCTGTTGTGTTGGCCGCTGTTCTCTGAGTGGATTAACTGAACAAATGAAGAGCGACCTACACCTCTATTGTAAGTTCTGTTAGCAATGTGGAGGTAGCGATCATATCATCAGCACACCGTGGCCTATGCAAATAGTCCCCTTCTCATATCCAGCTCTGCCTAAATCCAGATCTGCTGTAAACACTGGTATGTTATAAAACCAGGGCTCTGCCATAAATCAAGGTCTCGTCTGTAAACCACGGTCTCTGTTGTAGGTCGAGGTGTTCAAGGGATGCTTAGCATTTTCCAGAATACCGTGGGGACAGCGACATTAGACCCGGGGTGAGGTTAATTCATCGTGTGTGTTGTATCTCTTGTTGGACGTAATTACCAGCGTGATGATCGTGAATTAATAAAGGATTGTTGTGAAAAAGACGAGAGATTGTGGCTTTAATAATGTTGTCAGGCAATCCCTCGATGTTGGTGGAGAGGGAGGGGAAAGTGAAAGAGGAGAGGATGGGGAGCGGGAGAGGAAAGAAGAGGGAGGAGTGGGAGAGGAAGAGGAGAGAGAGAAATTCATCGATTCTTTAGCGAGTTACAGCAAATCATTTGGTAATGAATCAAACTCTGTTCTTCACGTTCCGTAATTATTTTTTGCTAGGAGATACAACGGTGTTGTTTTGACCGCTGTGACACTATCATCAGCTGGTGCTTTGTTTACATCCACAGGTATTCGTCACAGCCCCTCAGAAAGCTACCTCGTCAGCCTGATCTGAGTTCAGATCAACAGATATCTGGTCCTGTTAGCCTCATCTGTATTCCGATGAACGGGTATCTGTCTGATCATAGCTGTTACATTACAATACAACTTTATTTCTTTACTGTAGTATACAGAATGTAGTTTACGTGTTAAAATACTGTTTAGCACCAAAGAAAGCCACTAGCATGAGGTGCATTTCGGGCTCTGGGAAGTAGCCGACCCGTAGACACACTGTCTCGGGTCCAACGAGAACACTGACATACACACTGGAAATACATAAAGGAATATCCTGAACGAATAAATATCTCATGCGTCGAAAGATCCCTTGACTAGGAGCGCAAAACATATTTGGAGATCGCGCCTTTAATTAAATGACCTTTCGCCCTTTAAAAGACTTTATCAGTTCATATTATACACTTCATAAAGTTTCATTTGGGTCGAAACGACATTTTGTCAGCCACACACCATTCCTAGCTTGTCTGCTTCACACCATTCCTAGCTTGTCTGCTACACACCATTCCTAGCTTGTCTGCTACACACCATTCCTAGCTCGTCTGCCACACACCATTCCTAGCTTGTCTGCACACACCATTCCTAGCTTGTCTGCCACACATCATTCCTAGCTCGTCAGCCACACACCATTCCTAGCTTGTCTGCTACACACCATTCCTAGCTTGTCTGCTTCACACCATTCCTAGCTTGTCTGCTACACACCATTCCTAGCTCGTCTGCTTCACACCATTCCTAGCTCGTCTGCCACACACCATTCCTAGCTTGTCTGCTACACACCATTCCTAGCTTGTCTGCTACACACCCATTCCTAGCTTGTCTGCTACACACCATTCCTAGCTTGTCTGCTACACACCATTCCTAGCTTGTCTGCTTCACACCATTCCTAGCTTGTCTGCTACACACCATTCCTAGCTCGTCTGCTTCACACCATTCCTAGCTCGTCTGCCACACACCATTCCTAGCTTGTCTGCCACACATCATTCCTAGCTCGTCAGCCACACACCATTCCTAGCTTGTCTGCTACACACCATTCCTAGCTTGTCTGCTTCACACCATTCCTAGCTTGTCTGTTACACATCATTCCTAGCTTGTCTGCTTCACACCATTCCTAGCTTGTCTGCTACACACCATTCCTAGCTTGTCTGCTACACACCATTCCTAGCTTGTCTGCTTCACACCATTCCTAGCTCGTCTGCTTCACACCATTCCTAGCTCGTCTGCCACACACCATTCCTAGCTCGTCTGCTTCACACCATTCCTAGCTTGTCTGCTACACACCATTCCTAGCTTGTCTGCTACACACCATTCCTAGCTCGTCTGCTTCACACCATTCCTAGCTTGTCTGCTACACGGCGTCCATTACAGTTCCGTCAACAAAGGTTGTCTTGTTTCCTGTAAGAATGAACTTCCGCGATGAACTGGAAGAGCGACTCTTGGCCGCTGAAAATGATGTGCGCTAAAACGCGATGAATTATTGAACAGAAAACGAATACATTTTTATGCCCGGAGATATTTTTAGCAGGAATATTTTTTTTACCAAAGCAGTTTTACTGCGTTGGATGCAGAGAGAAAGAGAGAGAGAGAGAGAGAGAGAGAGAGAGAGAGAGAGAGAGAGAGAGAGAGAGAGAGAGAGAGAGAGAGAGAGAGAGAGAGAGAGAGAGACTGTGGTATATCACTGAATTACGTTGTAGTATATCACTAATGTAGTACAAGGTAGTACATCACCTCTCCCCTCACACAAAAATATACATATATATTTTTTTCCGCGACTCTTTCATATTTATGTGTCACAACAGTACAAACAAAAATATTTTTGGCACGTATATATATATATATATATATATATATATATATATATATATATATATATATATATATATATATATAACAGCGGATACTGCTATGAGAGCAGCAGATACTGGTATGAGAGAAGTGGATGCTGCTACAAGAGCAGTTGACACTGCAGAGCAGAGCAGAGCAGAGCAAGCTTTCACTGTGACAAGGTTTCGTTCTATGTAGAGCGTGACAAAGCCACCTGTGTCGAAGCTACAGCAGTAACAACAACCCAGGAAGCCACCGCTGCTCCTGGTCAAAGCCATCCAGTTAACACCAGATAACCAAAGTAATGTAAAACATCTCTAAACAAAACAAAGAATTTCGGCAGGAAAAAAAATAACGCGTAGATGAAAGAGCAGAGTCTGAGCAGGAGAATTTATCAAAGAGAGGCACCAAAACACAGGGATATAAAATACTCAGTAATTGGATAAAATAGAAAAGCGGGTCGGGGATAAAAGAATTTGCGATAAATATGCAAAGGAGGGAGCGATGGTGACACTCAGTGCAAAGGGAATTTTGCTCAAGCGACGCTGAAGAGGCAGCAACAGTAGCAGGTGCAACAGCAGCAGCTGTAGTAAGCATCAGTAGTGCAGCAACAGTTGCAGGTGCAACAGCAGCAGCTGTAGTAACATCAGTAGTATATAACTGTCAGAGACAAGAGGATCTCTGAGACGAGGAGAGCCATGGTTCGGGTCCTAAACTTTCTGACGCCTCCAGATGCATGACTTTCGTGGCACATGAGATGTAATGAGCAACATCGATGTCCTTTCTGGGATAAGGAGCATCAGTTATGTACTATGATATCATGTGTTCACGATATCAGCTATAAGGCAAGATGCATGGACGATATCTATAAGATATTTACTTGACGCTATCAACTTTTGAGAGTGTGTGTGCATGTGTACTCACCTATATATTTTGCAGGGGCCGAGTCTTAGATTTGTTAATGGAGCATCGACTGCAAACGTTATTCTGTTGATACGAGCCTCAGGAGATATGCCATTTGCTATGCTCACTCCTAGGTTTTTCTAGTTGAGCGAGGTCTGCAGCCACTGTCCTCGGAATCAAAATTCTGTGTCAAGTCTTCTGGCCCCTTTCCCAATATTCTTAACCTTGAGTTTGCTAGGACTGAATACAAGCAACTACTTAACCAATCTTGCAATGTGTCCAGATCTATTTGTAGCCTTTCCCTGTTTTCATCTGTTTTTAGTTTCCTTATTAGTTTTACATCAGCAGCAAACAGGGATATATGATTCGATCCCATTTGGAATGTCATTCACATATACCAAAAACAGTACTGGTTCTAATACCGATCCTTGAGGCACCCCGTTTGTTACTCTTCAGCCATTCTGACATCTCTTCCCAGAAACTCTTTGCTTCCTTCCCCTAAGGTACTCTTTGATCCACTAAAGTACGTTCCTTGTTCTTGCCTGCACCTAGAGCTTTTGCCCCGGTGTCTTGTAGAGTACAGTATCATACACCTCGTATTACGAACACAGGTAATGAACGGCCTGTGAGACCTGGTCGTAATGGGTATGCGGAGCAAACCAAACTCAGCAATAGAATATAATGTATATTTGCCTTCGCCAGATGATATATACAAGTATGTACAATATGTACAAAGTGTACACCACGGTGACAGATGGCTAAGCAGAAGCCAGAGAGAGTGCACCGTGCTCAACCAGCAGCCAGGCAAGTCTGTCAGTTCGCTTATCACAAGTGAACCAGGTTGCTTCAGCTTTGGTGGGCTTGCCTGTGATTGGCCAATGAACCAAGGTACTGATTTAACGATGGGTACCTTATTGATCGGTAAACCCTTAGCACCTGGTTCGCTGGTTGGGAGGCAGCCTATATGGAAGTGTGACGTACACTGAATAAAATATGACATACTCTTTGCATGCCACACCTTGTTTGCAGTCTACGAAAATGCAATCCACCCATCAATGTTTCTTACTTCAGCTATTTTGTCCTAAGACTCCCACTTGGTAGGACAAGATATGCCATCTTTGAACCCATGCTTGTTATTGTTTTTAAATAACCTTCTCTAAGTGTTCTAAATATTTTCTCCATTACCTTGAAAGGTATGTACGTCAGTAATTCTTGCATTTTCACATTAGTCTTAATTTTCAGTGGTTATAGCACTACTTTCCTCTTTTAATTCATGTCCTCGGTCTACTGTTGTCTTTGTGAAGAGAGTTTTTTTTGTATACCGTCGGCTCCACTCTTCTCAATTTACAGCTGTGGTCACTTGTCCCCAGAGACAAGTTCTGTCGGCATCTTGATCCATCATTCAGTGTCGTCTTACAGCCTTGTATGTATTTATCTGGTGCTATTGCTCTCCTGGCATTATCCATAGGTAATTTATTTACTTTATTTTTATTTTAATATCTTCCATTTTAGCTATCTTTTTTTTTTTTTTGGGGGGATTCTGAAGCTTTTAAATTTAAAAAAATTAATCTTTTATAAACACTCTCAGATACTTTCTTTTTAATACCTCACATTTCTTCGACTTCAATGAATTTCTCGTCCTCCCTAATGCTTTGTGTTTTCTCTAACATCTAGTTCAGTTGTTTTTTTTTTTTTACAAACTTGAAAAATATATATATTATTTTTTTTCCTTTGTCTTATTCACTTTCATGTCTTCAAAATTTCTGTCTTCCTCTTACATCTGTATACACATATCTGACCACTTTCAGTCTCTCTTGAGTCTCTTGATTGGCCAGTTTCTTATATTGATTTCCAGTCTTGTTTTTATGAATCCTTCTTTATATTATTTTGTGTTTTATTCATTTTTTTTTTTTAGAATTAACTGTTAAATTTCATTTTCATGTTTTACAGAACTCTGATCAAATTATCTGTGTCAGTTGTATTATTATTATTGTATCCCATTTAGTGTCTCTAAAATATTGTCTTAATGCATTTTATTTTCCTGTCTCATAATTTACGGGTTCCTTATTGTTTCTTTTACATTTCTTAAGAAATATTTAGCAGCATATGTTATTTCTTATGGACCTATTTCCAAGTGGGTTTAAAAAAAATGGTGAAAACTTCTTCCTCTAATCTGCTAAATTCCAGTTTCAATATTTGGCCAGATTTTTCCTCTGTACCTCTGTACTTAAATCTCCATCGACAATCTCCTCTTAAGCCTGATCACTCAGGTTGTTGGTCCTAGCTCCAGCTATTAAATTTATCCCGATACTCTTCTGTAAATAAAATGCAAACCTGAATTCCTGGCATGTATTTTGGAAGTGGGTGGTAAGCGGTGAGGGCAGGGCAGTGTTGTGACACTGCCCGTGTGATGCGCACTGTAATCACATTACACACTGCTGCCTCCTCTCAACCCCCACCAACCAACACCACTTCCAACATGTACCACTTCTCTATATTGCCTAGTACCATCTGCCTCCCTCATATGTATATGTGTGTGTATAATATATATATATATATATAT
Source organism: Cherax destructor (assembly GCA_009830355.1). Lineage (NCBI taxonomy): Eukaryota > Metazoa > Arthropoda > Malacostraca > Decapoda > Parastacidae > Cherax > Cherax destructor. Next base: position 55,238 of record WNWK01002367.1, read on the forward strand.
ATATATATATATATATATATATATATATATATATATATATATATATATATATATATATACAATGGCACTTCAAAACAGTGCCATTTGCTACAGTGTCATCTGCCCCACATATCACGTAGTGTTTGGATCTTGCCACCGCTGAGAACTAAATATATTTTATTATAACTGCCATTATCATAAATTACCAAAACACTCATAACTTCTATCGTCAGTTACGAGTCATGCAATTGTTATAATGTAATCCCTGTAAAGTAATCCACATAATTTATAATCCACATATTAGCCTTTCAACACCCCCCACCCCCAAAAAAAATGTTGCAACACTCGCTTAGCCAAACAAACATTTACTGCAGAAAAAAATTAATGCCTGGTTGCAAATTTACCTTTGAATTAATAGTTGCACTATGTTTCGTATAAAAAGGTATCGAATATCTCTGGGAACACGGCGGCAATATTTTCACCAAGGTTACTGATGGTGGAAATTGCACTTTTTTTTTAAGTTATGGGGAAAAAAGGAGTGACTAATTTTATTACCCAACTGAATTATGAAAACTGACAAGTGAGAGAGACATGTGCTGGTAAATGTCTAGTATTAAAGAAGAATGTTTGAATGGTTTGTGACATTTTGCTGCAAAAACGTTTCGCCCGCCAGGGACTTCATTACCGTCAGTGACGTTACTCAGCCAAGTGAAAACTTCGAGATTTACAAACTAGATGGATCAATAGACCGACTTTAGTACTTCTCCATATAGTTTTATGTAGCAGCAGTCGTATCCTGTGGAAATGAATTTCTGTGTGATGGTGTTAGTGGTGGCAATCAGGGCAGATTGTAAGTCGGTATTGTCCGCTTCCTTGGTAATTAGCTTGGTTGTGTTGCACTGAACAACACAAGTATTGTTCACGTCATCTCTCTGATAGGCACCTCTGTGTTCACTGATCTTTGTGTTCAGTTACATAGACCTGGATGGTATGGTTATGTTTCGATATACAGAGTGCAGAGGATTTGTATGTATACAGAGAGGTTTGCATTTCACTGACAGTTGACTTTAATCCCTATTTTTGGGAATAAAATATTCTTGGCTAGTGGTAAATAGGTAGCATACAGCCTAAATGAATCTTTCGTGTGGTCAATAGGCTTTAGACAGTTTCCCAACCACTAAATTCCCTTTCTAATCATCCTTCAGCAACGTGGACCCCAAAAAATATAAAAGATATCGGGTTAACATTGAATGGAATTTCTGCTACATCGCAAGCTAATCCACTTTCTACTGCACCCACAGTATCGAAATAATTGTTGCCAGATCATTGCAGCCGTTTATAAAAGCTATGGACTCTCGTTAAAAATATTAATAATGTCACACATCACACTTTTTTAAATGAAAATTCTTATACAACACAAATATTTTGCACTGAAATTGTCAGTATTCTTAAGGAAGAATAGAGAATATTTTGTAGGAGACAGTATTGCTGTCATATGTTCATCTCTCGGCCTAACAAGAAGTAAAAACTATGGGAGATATTACAAAAAGCCTGAAGAGACCTCCCAAAGATTTAGAAAATCTAAAGAAAACTTCAAAAAGTGCTTCATGAGAATTTAAAGACTTCAGACCTTTCAAAAAAAGCCTTTAAAAAATACTCAACATCACACCACATCTGCCCCAGACTGCTCAGGGAAGAAACTTCAGTAAAAATAATGTAAAATATAGTTCACAATGCATAATTGAAATTCTGTAGCTCTCTAAACTTTGGCCATCAATATATATTTCACCGTGGTACACTGACGATCCCACCGCTGCCACCAATACACTGACGATCCCACCGTTGCCACCAATCACATACCAACACAGTCTGCTCTTACTCTCCATTACAAAACAATTGGATGAAATGTAATACTGGCTACAACCCCAACTATGGTGCTAATGTGAGAATCGCGAGAATGATGTACATAGCCTATATTAGGTCCTTATTGATTATGCTGCTCCCATGTTGATATTAGCTCGAGAAAGTTCTCTCCGACCCTTGGAGTTAATGCAAAATGAAGCTCTCAGAATTATTCTTGGCTGTCCCAAAATTTGTAGTAAGTTAAAATTAATATATATATATATATATATATATATATATATATATATATATATATATATATATATATATATATATATATATATATATATATATATATATATATATACTGCTTTCTCCAGCTGCGCTGCTTTGTTTTATTTCTGAATTGTTCATGTAGCTGAAATCACTGTGTAAACATTTCATTATAATGTAGGTGAATTTATTCTCCATTATTTTTTTTCAACACAACGGCCGTCTCCCACCAAGGCAGGGTGACCTGAAAAAGAAAAAGCATAGTTTTTCTTCTTTTTACATTTAGTAATTTATACATGAGAAAGGGTTACTAGCTCCTTGCTCCCGGCATTTTAGTCTCCTCTTACGACTCGCATGGCTTAAGGAGGAAGGATTCTTCTCCATTTCCCCATGGAGTCCATTATATACTTCTTTAATCTTTAGACTACTGCCCATATGATGTACATAGTGTGCATGATGAAGCTCTCAGATGAACCTCTTTCCTCTTTATAACTCCATTCCCTGCCCTCCTCCCTTGCTGTGCACTTACCCCAACCCTCCCTTGCTGTGCACTTACCCCAACCCTCCCTTGCTGTGCACTTACCCCAACCCTCCCTTGCTGTGCACTTACCCCAACCCTCCCTTGCTGTGCACTTACCCCAACTCTCCCTTGCTGTGCACTTACCCCAACCCTCCCTTGCTGTGCACTTACCCCAACCCTCCTTGCTGTGCACTTACCCCAACCTCCCTTGCTGTGCACTTACCCCAACCCTCCCTTGCTGTGCACTTACCCCAACTCTCCCTTGCTGTGCACTTACCCCAACCCTCCCTTGCTGTGCACTTACCCCAACCCTCCCTTGCTGTGCACTTACCCCAACCCTCCCTTGCTGTGCACTTACCCCAACCCTCCCTTGCTGTGCACTTACCCCAACCCTCCCTTGCTGTGCACTTACCCCAACCCTCCTTGCTGTGCACTTACCCCAACTCTCCCTTGCTGTGCACTTACCCCAACTCTCCCTTGCTGTGCACTTACCCCAACCCTCCCTTGCTGTGCACTTACCCCAACCCTCCCTTGCTGTGCACTTACCCCAACCCTCCCTTGCTGTGCACTTACCCCAACCCTCCCTTGCTGTGCACTTACCCCAACCCTCCCTTGCTGTGCACTTACCCCAACCCTCCCTTGCTGTGCACTTACCCCAACTCTCCCTTGCTGTGCACTTACCCCAACCCTCCCTTGCTGTGCACTTACCCCAACTCTCCCTTGCTGTGCACTTACCCCAACTCTCCCTTGCTGTGCACTTACCCCAACCCTCCCTTGCTGTGCACTTACCCCAACTCTCCTTGCTGTGCACTCCCAACCCTCCCTTGCTGTGCACTACCCCAACCCTCCCTTGCTGTGCACTTACCAACTCTCCTTGCTGTGCACTTACCCCAACCTCCTTGCTGTGCACTTACCCAACCTCCTTGCTGTGCACTTACCCCAACTCTCCCTTGCTGTGCACTTACCCAACCCTCCCTTGCTGTGCACTTACCCCAACCTCCTTGCTGTGCACTTACCCAACCTCCCTTGCTGTGCACTTACCCCAACTCTCCTTGCTGTGCACTTACCCCAACCTCCCTTGCTGTGCACCCACCCTCCTCGTGCACTACCCAACCTCCTTGCTGTGCACTTACCCCAACCTCCCTTGTGTGCACTCCCAACCCTCCTTGCTGTGCACTTACCCCAACCCTCCTTGCTGGCACTTACCCAACCTCCTTGCTGTGACTTACCCCAACCTCCTGCTGTGCACTTACCCCAACTCTCCTTGCTGTGCACTTACCCCAACCCTCCCTTGCTGTGCACTTACCCCAACCTCCTTGCTGTGCACTTACCCCAACCCTCCCTTGCTGTGCACTTACCCCAACCTCCCTTGCTGTGACTTACCCACTCCTTTGCACTTACCCAACCCTCCTTGCTGTGCACACCCCAACCTCCTTGCTGTGCACTACCCCAACCCTCCTTGCTGTGCCTTACCCCAACTCTCCTTGCTGTGCACTTACAACCTCCTTGCTGTGCACTTACCCAACCCTCCTTGCTGTGCACTTACCCCAACCCTCCCTTGCTGTGCACTTACCCCAACCCTCCCTTGCTGTGCACTTACCCCAACCTCCTTGCTGTGCACTACCAACCCGCTACCCAACCCTCCTTGCTGTGCACTTACCCCAACTCTCCTTGCTGTGCACTTACCCCAACCCTCCCTTGCTGTGCACTTACCCCAACCCTCCCTTGCTGTGCACTTACCCCAACTCTCCCTTGCTGTGCACTTACCCCAACCCTCCCTTGCTGTGCACTTACCCCAACCCTCCTTGCTGTGCACTTACCCCAACCCTCCCTTGCTGTGCACTTACCCCAACCTCCTTGCTGTGCACTTCCCCAACCCTCCTTGCTGTGCACTTACCCCAACCTCCCTTGCTGTGCACTTACCCCACCCCTTGCTGTATCAACCTCCTTGCTGTGCACTTACCCCAACTCTCCCTTGCTGTGCACTTACCCCAACCCTCCCTTGCTGTGCACTTACCCCAACTCTCCCTTGCTGTGCACTTACCCCAACCCTCCTTGCTGTGCACTTACCCCAACCCTCCTTGCTGTGCACTTACCCCAACTCTCCCTTGCTGTGCACTTACCCCAACCCTCCCTTGCTGTGCACTTACCCCAACTCTCCCTTGCTGTGCACTTACCCCAACCTCCTTGCTGTGCACTTACCCCAACCCTCCCTTGCTGTGCACTTACCCCAACTCTCCCTTGCTGTGCACTTACCCCAACCCTCCTTGCTGTGCACTTACCCCAACCCTCCTTGCTGTGCACTTACCCCAACTCTCCTTGCTGTGCACTTACCCCAACTCTCCTTGCTGTGCACTTACCCCAACTCTCCCTTGCTGTGCACTTACCCCAACCCTCCCTTGCTGTGCACTTACCCCAACTCTCCTTGCTGTGCACTTACCCCAACCCTCCCTTGCTGTGCACTTACCCCAACCTCTCCTTGCTGTGCACTTACCCCAACCCTCCCTTGCTGTGCACTTACCCCAACCCTCCCTTGCTGTGCACTTACCCCAACCCTCCCTTGCTGTGCACTTACCCCAACTCTCCCTTGCTGTGCACTTACCCCAACCCTCCCTTGCTGTGCACTTACCCCAACCCTCCCTTGCTGTGCACTTACCCCAACCCCTCCCTTGATGTGCACTTACCCCAACTCTCCCTTGCTGTGCACTTACCCCAACTCTCCCTTGCTTAATACTGATCTAGTTTGTTGTTATTTTTCCCGAGTAATTCTAGCAGCTAGCACAGTTTCTAGTGTAGACTCCACTTGACTTACTACCAGTGGCATAGACCCACAGTAACTAGATCCTTCCCATGAGGCGTGTAAGTTACACATCGTACCAGGTGTATTTAGATTATATATGAAAGATGTGTTTAAGATGTGTTTCACTAGTGTTACCTTGTTTATGTGTGAGGGAAGGAGTATCACGAGGGAGGAGCTAGCGAAGTATGTGTTAGCAATGGCTAAGTAGCAAATGGTATAAACAATCTGTGGACGATACAAGACATATATTAGCAACGGCTGGTGTTTGATAGTCTGTGCTGGTACTTAGCCTTTTGTGGCGCGGAGGAAATCAAAATAAACCACAATCTGGCGAAGAAATCCACATCTCCAGCCATTACACAAGCTGTAAGTAGAGAATTGTTCCAGCCATAGTATTGATCCTTCAGTGCTGAGAGTGATCCTTCAGGGCTGAGAGTGATCCTTCAGTGCTGAGAGTGATCCTTCAGTGCTGAGAGTGATCCTTCACTGCTGACGGTGATCCTTCACTGTTGACGGTGATCCTTCACTGATGACTGTAATACTTCAATGCTGACGGTGGTCCTTCATTGCTGACGGTGATCCTGCGTGGGATACCAACAGCCTGTATGGGGATACCAACAGCCTGTGTGGGGATACCAACAACCTGTGTGGGGATACCAACAGCCTGCCTGGGGGTACCAACAACCTGCCTGGAATACCAACAGCCTGTGTGGGGATACCAACGGCCTGTGTGGGGATACCAACAGCCTGTGTGGGGATACCAACAGCCTGCGTGGGGGTACCAACAGCCTGCGTGGGGACACCAGCCTGCCTGGGATACCAACAGTCTGTGTGGGGATACCAACAGCCTGTGTGGAGATACCAACAGCCTGCCTGGGATACCAACAGCCTGCGTGGGGGCACCAACTGCCTGCCTGGGATACCAACAGCCTGCGTGGGGATACCAATAGCCTGCCTGGGATACCAACAGCCTGCGTGGGGTACCAACAGCCTGCGTGGGGGATACCAACAGCCTGCCTGGGATACCAACAGCCTGCGTGGGGGTACCAACAGCCTGCGTGGGGGATACCAACAGCCTGTCTGGGATACCAACAGCCTGCGTGGGGGTACCAACAGCCTGCGTGGGGGTACCAACAGCCTGGGTGGTGGATACCAACAGCCTGCCTGGGATACCAACAGCCTGCCTGGGATACCAATAGCTTGCGTGAAGTTACTGAGCGTTTATGTTGATATTCTCGGATAACTAAACGGACATATAGTTTTGTGTGTGTTAACCTAACCTAACCTAAATAAAGCCTAGTATTTACTAGAAATTAATGAAAAGGCATTTTTTTTTTTTGTTGGACATTCGTGAGTAGTTACGCTAGTACTGTTGTGCCGTGGAGGTAGTGTGTAGCCCGCGCCTTCCATCCAATAAGGTATTGTATTTTTTCCTTCAGTAACCGAAGGGTGGGGAGAGAGTCTTCTGCTCTATTTGCCTCGTGCAGTAGTTGAAAACATGTCAGATGTGGGTGGGGCAACAGATTCCTGCCAACTTCGCCTATTTGTAGGACGAATATATATATATATATATATATATATATATATATATATATATATATATATATATATATATATATATATATATATATATATATATATAATATATATATATATATATAATAGTTTTATCACATTGCCTGTATGCATTTAGTTTAAATGTTATTTCACGGAATCCAGGCTTGAAGGTAACGCCAGTTAACATTACACTTATTTTTTATGCTGTTTTTTTATGTTTATTATCAAATATTTCCTGTATTTATTCAGCTATTTATATAAAAAAATTAGTGTCTCCATATATGTATATATATATATATATATTTTATTTTTTTTTTTGCAAAATTGAATGAGTCGGTTGGAAAATATTTACCTTTGCTCACCCGACTCGTATATAAAGCAACACTTCCCTTGTACCCCGGTATATGTTATTATCGATGTAAAAAAAAAAAACCATACCACGGGCGGGATAGAACCCGCGATCAGAGAGTCATAAAACTCCAGACCGACTCTCTGACCGCGGGTTCTATCCCCACCCGTGGTATGGTTTGTTTGCAATTGTGTCATTTCGATTTCGTGAGTCAGTTATCATCAAGAGCTACGCTCTTGTCATAGAACATTGAAGAGTGATGAATGTTTGGTAGAAGTCGTAAGCAAGTTGTGAGGAGCTGGAGAATTGTGTCTCAGGGGACACAAATCAGGGGGCTGAGGCCCCTGTAGCAGGAGGGAGGAAATGGTGTAAAACACGTGTTGTACATGAATGGTATGCAATACCGACGAGATGAAGAAATACACACATGTGCAACATGAGTGAAGACATCTGTAGCAACGGAAGAAGTGAGTGAAGACATCTGTAGCAACGGAAGAAGTGAGTGAAGACATCTGTAGCAACGGAAGAAGTGAGTGAAGACATCTGTAGCAACGGAACAAGTGAGTGAAGACATCTGTAGCAACGGAAGAAGTGAGTGAAGACATCTGTAGCAACGGAAGAAGTGAGTGAAGACATCTGTAGCAACAAACAAATATGAGGACATTCGTACGATGAAGGTTGACAAACAAACTGACCGGGTGGGTTTTGAACCCATGGAGAGTGTATCGTAAAACTCCCGGCCAGCGGAATCGTGTTATTACGATTTCGTAAGTCAAGAAACTTGACCTCCGTAGAGTGCAAGATTTAGGGACTCCCTTAGCACTCAGATATATGAAACAAATGCCCTGAATTTGCTTGCAAGAGGTTAGGTTAGGTAAGGTTTGTCAGGAAACAGGACAAATGTTTCCTGACACGGGTCTTAGTCATATTATGACCCGCCGTTGGAGCTTCTGGTCATCTGAACGAGGCCTTCCGCTGGCTTACCGGTCCACCCTATAAAAATTATGGTCGTAGTTATAACCATTTTTTTTTTTTGCAAGAGGTAAAAAAGATTGTAGATATAAATCCAGATGTACTCTTGCTAACCCCTTCTGGGAGTCCAGGTCCTAGGCCTTTAGTGCATCCATATGTTCTTGTGCTACCCTCCAAATGATGGATATGAGGAGTACAATATACCAGCCGCTTAGGCGTCTAAACCCAGCCTAACAGTGTCCCAGTCTCGACATAAATTATTTCCAGCCAAGAAGGAACTAGTCTTAGCTCCATTATTGCATGCAGCAGTCAGTTGCAAGAAAATATAACTTAGAAACACAATAAAATTGAAAGGTGAAAAAAAAAAAAGTTTGAGAATTTTCGCAAGATGAGAAATAAATATATTTTACTTGTACTGGCAGAAATCATAGTGAAAATTTGATGTGAATATCAAAGCAGGATAAGGAAAAAACAGCCAAAAAGTCTCAGAAAATCAGATATTTATTTGAATTGGATAAAGAATGTAATGAAGACAAGAACAAGATGCAAGCACGAGGAAGTAAGTAATAGTGGAGGACAGAGGAAGGTGGCCAACTGTGACCACAGTTCTTGCCAAAATAGGAGACATCTTACTCAGTAAACACTTATTGAGGACGACCCTTCAAGAGGGATGTTCCTTGATGACGAAAAGCTTTTGATCCAAGAAAATGGAACTACTCTCTCTCTCCCCTTGGATCAAGGCAATGAAGAGTAGCTCCCATTCTCCAGGTTGGTGCATCACCATTCATATTAAGAAGAAGATGAAGAAGAAACTCACTCGAGAAAAAAAAAATACACAAAATAGTCTTAAAAAAACACACACAATTCAGAAATAGGTCGGCTTACATAAAGGCACAATTCGCAGTCCACAAATCACAGTTCACCCCTCAATGCCCACGAGTGGCTCTCCACAATCAATTTTTCAGGGTTTATTCCGTGTCAAAATCCACATGTCAGATTCTGGCGGAGCCGCCGGGGAAGGGGGGGGACGATGTTGTGATCTGACCTGTGGGTAGAAAGGGCCGGCTCGAAATCAACTCTCACATCAAGAGCCTTTGATCGAGGTCAGGTAACTGCCCGCTTTGAAAGGAGGAGACAGCAGAGGCCCTTGGAGTACGCCAGGCAGGCTCCTTCGTACCTAGAGTACGAAGGAGCCTGCCTAGAGTACGTCAGAGTCTACCTAGAGTACAAAGGAGCCTGCCTAGAGTACAAAGGAGCCTGCCTAGAGTACAAAGGAGCCTGCCTAGAGTACAAAGAAGCCTGCCTAGAGTACGAAAGAACCTGCCTAGAGTACGAAGGAACCTGCCTAGAGTACTTCAGAGCACCAATAGATACTCAAAGTCCCTTAGAACACGTCAAAACAGAGTACATCTGTACTCAAGAATGCTCTTAGTACATCTCTACTCCAGAATGCTCTTAGTACATCTGTACG
>WNWK01002367.1:70000-75000 GCA_009830355.1 Cherax destructor
ATGATAATAATAATAATAATTATTATTATTATAATTATTATTATTATTATAATTATTATTATTATTATAATTATTATTATTATTACATTTATATTAAGCATTAAACCCGTAAGGGCCATACAGCGCCTGAGGTATGGGAGTTAATTAGGTTTGATCTGAGGATGGGAAGGGTAATACCCCGGATAAAGGGTTCTCCTGCTATGAGAACTTCACACACTCAGGCACCACAATATCCCCTGGTTATAAGTACCGCTTCTCACCTTATCTTGGCACTAACGAGGTCAGGAGGGTCAGCAGTGGCGACGTCTGGTGTGTTATCTCTGTGGTAAGTGAATTATATAAATAACCAGTGATTGGGGCCTTTTGTGGATGGGTGGGTGAGGATGGTGCTGGGTGAGGATGGTGGTGGGTGAGGATGGTGCTGGGTGAGGATGGTGCTGGGTGAGGATGGTGCTGGGTCAGGATGGTGATGGGTCAGGATGGTGGTGGGTGAGGATGGTGGTGGGTGAGGATGGTGATGGGTCAGGATGGTGGTGGGTCAGGAAGGTGGTGGGTCAGGATGGTGGTGGGTCAGGATGATGGTGGGTCAGGATGGTGGTGGGTCAGGATGGTGGTGAGTCAGGATAGTGATGGGTCAGGATGGTGGTGGGTCAGGATGGTGGTGGGTCAGGATGGTGGTGGGTCAGGATGGTGGTGAGTCAGGATAGTGATGGGTCAGGATGGTGGTGGGTCAGGATGGTGGTGGGTCAGGATGGTGGTGGGTCAGGATGGTGGTGAGTCAGGATGGTGATGGGTCAGGATGGTGGTGGGTCAGGATGGTGGTGGGTCAGGATGGTGATGGGTCAGGATGGGGGTGGGTCAGGATGGTGGTGGGTCAGGTGGTGCCACTACTGCATGTATGTTCTTTTAATTATAATAACCAGCTACTTGTAATCACCCCCGGATCTTTTTCTTTGTCCAGCATTTTTAACCTGCTATAACACGGTCTATAATGGTATCTATAATGGTGTCTATAATGGTATCTATAATAGTGTCTATTTATACTTCTCGTCACTTGTTTTACCTGACATTTATCTTTACCAAATTAATTTACATTTTTTTAACTCTATTTGTTTAGTTTTTTCTAAATATTTTATGTATATCTGTTGTGATATTCAGACAGTCATGTTAATGAGACATAAGATGCAGTTTTCTTAAGACGTTTCGTCCACCAGAGTTATAACCATTTTTTATATTTTTAAATGACCTAACCAGACTACTGTGTCTTATTAAAAATAACAAATCTCCATGTTGGGTACTGAGCCTTGTAGAACCCACAACAACATTGTTATTGAAACGTGAGAACATATTTACTCTCATATCACTTCTCTAATTATTTTTTTCCCTCAAAATATCTTTCGTCCATTGTGATAGTTTACCTTTGACTATTCCTATATTTTGTACTTTCTAAATTACCCTTTGGAGGAATAGATTTGACATTTGTTGTGGAAGAGAATAGTGTGCACCAGATCCAGCCTGTGGAAGACAGTACGACAACACAGAGATGCACAAAAAATGCCTTGGAACTAGACCTTTTACGAACTGTCCTTCATTTATCTGCTTTTGATAAATGATTAGAGTTTCTGCTATCTTATTTTCATTAACATGATAACGTGTAATCACAAAAAAACGCAGTTAGAAGAACCATATGTCGACGTTTCGGTCCGTCCTGGACCATTGTCGGGTCTTTCTTGCGACCTAACAATGGTCTAGGACCAACTGGCTGTACTATACTAATCAATAAGGGAGACTCCTTAAAAGAGTTATCTTGAAATCCTAGTATAGTCTGCCCTTCCATTAAGCATTTGTGTATAATGGATTATTAAGAGGTAAATCAGAGGATTAGACATACAGAATCTTGCCAATATGAATCAGAACTGTTTGATACCAGATTTTACTCATTTAAATGTTTTATCTACTTCTCTGAGGTACTTTTTTTTCTTTCCAATGTCAAATATAGTTTACTTATAACAATAAGTCACTTGATAAGGACGTGCCTAGTATGGGCCAGTAGGCCTGCTGCAGTGGTCCTCCATGCTTATGTTGTGATGTTCTTATTTCAGTCATGGCTTGAGTCTTCTCTTAGTTGGTGGGTCCATACATTTTTTTTTATTGGTTGCAAACATTGACTTTCATAAGTTTTCAGTACCTGTTTTGTGTACTGTTCTTCCTTGTTTCTGTTTCTGAATTAACTATGTGACGTTACTGTTGTATATGTTGATGAAGCTTCTGTATACTTCCTTTATAGCAATCACTTGTAATACTTGATTCCACTCAGTTTCTCTCTAGTCACGTTTTCAAGACCTTTTACGTAAGCATATGTCTTTTTTTTCTTCCCCTCATGCTAAACTGCTCCTTGTTTCATATACCTCCCATAGAACGAGGTCATTTTTACTGGAAGACGAGAATCTTTCTGAGGGATGTTGTTTAGTGGTGGTCATTCTTGTCAGGAATTTTTATCTAACAAGAATGATGTAAGTCACACGATTTTTTTCTCCCTTAATCGCCTTCTTGTTGCGTTCAATATAATTTGCTTTCAGAATACCTTGGTCTCACTTACTAGTATATCATCTCAGTCACAAAAATACCCATTAATAATGGTCGCTATAACCCATGAATTTCGTAACGACGTGTTGCGCATGTCTCAACCATGAACTTTTAAAAATGCATATTTACCTAACCATATATACGTATTGGTCACGCTCCCCAGAGGAACATTAAAATATTGTTATACGTGTGTGTGATAATGAACTAGACTAGCATGTAGCAGTGGTGTGGGGAGCTCCTCTCACCAGAGTATCTCAATATCACAAAATTCATTTTGATTAAACTCACTCACTCTCTCTCTCTCTCTCTCTCTCTCTCTCTCTCTCTCTCTCTCTCTCTCTCTCTCTCTCTCTTCTCTCTCTCTCTCTCTCTCTGGGGAGATGGGGTCTCTGACTCAGTTGCTAATTGCAGTTCACTCTCACTCCCTCCCCCCCTCCCATGCATTGAAAATTATGGGAGAATAATGATAACAAGAATACGATCCACAAAGTGACGATCAGAAGCACCACGAGAAATATATCTTCATACTTAATTTAGAGTCCGGGTTTCGTCTATATTTCTGTGAGATACACACCTGGCAGCTACTGCCTTCTGCTCTACCAATGTTTCCCCACAAATTAATTTAACAGTCTTACACCTGTCATGCTGCCTCACCTCATTGCACACACCAGTTCGTCAGCGCCTGAAAAGAATTCTTTGGCACTTAATGAAGTGATATTTATAATTTTCTCTTCAAAGTTAATACCACGTTCGCTCTCGTGTAATATCTCTTTTTTTTCGTGCCATTTCAGATTTTTTGATGATGTCTAATATTGTTTTCGCTATAATGTGTGAGTGTGTGTGTTTTGTGTTGTGTTTGTATGTGTATGTAAGTGTGTATGTGTGTGTGTGTGTGTACTCACCTAATTGTACTCACCTAATTGTGGTTGCAAGGGTCGAGACTCAGCTCCTGGCCCCGCCTCTTCGCTGTCCGCTACTGGGTCTCTGTTCTCCCTGCTCCATGAGCTTTATCATACCTTGTCTTAAAACTATGTATGGTTCCCGCCTCCACTATATCGTTCGCTAGACTATTCCACTTCCTAACTACTCTATGGCTGAAGAAGTGCTTCCTAACATCCCTTTGACTCATCTGAGTCTTCAGCTTCCAGTTGTGTCCCCTTGTTTCTGTGTTCCCTCTCTGGAACATCCTGTCACTGTCTACCTTGTCGATTCCCCGCAGTATTTTGTATGTCGTGTGTGTGTGTGTGTGTGTGTGTGTGTGTGTGTGTGTTAGTTACCATTTTGTCCTAGGCACATGTCAATTAGACACTAGGCCTGTTGTATGTATGTGTGTGTATGTGTGTGTAAGGAAACACTTCGAAATGTTTCTGCCCCACCGGGAATTGAACCCGGCCCCTCCGTGCGTGAAGCAAGAGCTTTACCACTGGGCCACCGGGGGCGTGTGTGTGTGTGTGTGTGTGTGTGCGCGCGCGCGCGTGCGTAACCTGTTGTTGCAATACAATAAGGGGGTCAACAATAGTAGCAGCTTCCTGCAACGCCACAACCAATCACAAAAAGCACACCAATTTTGTCAGTATTTTATGCAACAAAAAAATGTATTGTTTCAAATATATAATTTGCATTAGATATTGTCCCCCCATGTTGCCTCTCCTGATAGCAGCGCTGGAGCTGATGATCAACGCTCCTAGTGAACGCTTTTTTTAAATTTTCCGTATTGCAACCATAGTTCTGTCCTAGAGCACCCACAGCTCTGTCCTAGAGCATCCTCAGTTCTGTCCTAGAGCACCCACAGCTCTGTCCTAGAGCACCCTCAGCTCTGTCCTAGAGCACCCTCAGCTCTGTCCTAGAGCACCCTCAGCTCTGTCCTAGAGCACCCACAGCTCTGTCCTAGAGCACCCTCAGCTCTGTAGTAGAGCACCCTCAGTTCTGTCCTAGAGCACCCACAGCTCTGCCCTAAAGCATCCTCAGTTCTGCCCCTAGAGCACCCTCAGCTCTGCCCTAGAGCACCCTCAGCTCTGTCTTAGAGCACCCTCAGCTCTGCCCTAGAGCACCCACACCTCTGCCCTAGAGCACCCACAGCTTTGTCCTAGAGAACCCACAGCTCTGCCCTAGAGCACCCACACCTCTGCCCTAGAGCACCCACAGCTTTGTCCTAGAGCACCCACAGATTTGTCCTAGAGCACCCACTGCTCTGTCCTACAACATCCACATCTCTGCCCTAGAGCACCCACAGCTCTGTCCTAGAGCACCCACACCTCTGTCCTAGAGCACCCACAGCTTTGTCCTAGAGAACCCACAGCTCTGCCCTAGAGCACCCACACCTCTGCCCTAGAGCACCCACACCTCTGCCCTAGAGCACCCACAGCTCTGTTCTAGAGCACCCACAGATTTGTCCTAGAGCACCCACTGCTCTG